>JAFBJT010007221.1:0-47108 GCA_016785325.1 Chascanopsetta lugubris
TGTGTATATATATATATATGTAGAGAGAAAAAGAGAGAGATCACTTCACATCACTTCACATTCAAACAAAATCAACACCGTAAAAATCGCCATATAAACAGTGTGGTCCACATTTATTAATATCATTTTTTCCAAAAATGCACAAATAAGAAGAGAAGAGACAGAAACTAGATTTTCACAAAAAACTTGATAAACATAAACTGATGAGCTGTGTGGTTACATCAAGTCGGCGTGAGCTTAAAAATTCTACATGTATAAAAAGATAGATACTTAAATTAAAAAAATTGAGAAGTATATATAAAAATCTAATTGCTTAAAAGTGAATATGAAAATTGTGATAAAAGAAAACTTTTGAAAAAGTAATAGAACTTTTGACATCAATAGCCTATGCACTTTAGGATTTTTTTCTTCAATTTTAGGCAGTTTATATTGACATATATTATTTTTGAAATTCATATCTTACACGTCCTTGAAAAAACCCAGATCAGTCACTTCCTAGTTCCCTGACGACTCTGACCATGGCAGGGGAGGCTCCGCCTCTGCTGTCAGAGTCTTTGAGACAGAGAATATTACAAACACATACACGTTCTAACCTTTCATGACTTCCTTCCTATTTACCTTCTTATATATAAAAATACAACCATCAAAGTACCGCAGCCTTCTGAGAGCAACACTGAACCCTCGGCCTGTGTCCAGACCATCACCACATTGAAACAGTGAGACACAGAGCTGATAGTAGAAAAACATCTTTGGGAAAATGTAGAATAAAATGTCTCTGGTTTAAAAAGGTGTCTGGGAAATAAAAATCCTCTGAGGTCCTAAATTTAAAAAAATCAATATCAAAAATACTCTGGTGTAAATAAATCCCGTGTATGAATTTTGACATACTTTTAAACTGGTGGTTTAGATTTTGGTAGCACCAGTGAGCTAGTTGATGCAAGGACACTTATATCCCACATGTGAGCGGTGGCTTTCGTTATTCCAAATGACTTTTAAGGTCACACAAATAATGATCCTCAACCACTGAGCAAATCACAATGGCAAAAATATTGCTTATGAAGAAATTGGCATGAGATCGTTAGGACATTAAAACAGGTGTACTATGAGCTGCATAATGTGATTAACTTTGTGGAAAGTGCCACTATAAATCAGTGTTAAAAGCTGGATTACTGTTGCACTGCACTTATATTTATACAAACCCTCTATGTGCTCACTTCTCCAGATTGTAATCCATGTTTTCAAGCAGCATGGTGATTACAACAAATCAACTGTGCCAGCTACAATGTAATTATCTTCAAATCATCGTTAAATCATGGAGGGTGAAAACAAAGTCACTCTCTCGTAAACACCCAAAGTTTTTCTTAATTACACAATGAAAAAAAAATCACTCTGTGATATGAGCTATTGCAGTGGACTGGCTGTGGAGCTACAAGAGGAGCATGGTTTACTTCATTTCACCAGTAGGGGGAGAGGAGCCCAGGAGAGGAGACTTGGGTGACACCTTGAAAAGAGGAATAACAATAAAAACAGAGCATTAGAGAAGTCAGTTCATGTCAAAGAAGAATGATGAAGTACTTTACAGATACTTAGTCCCTTAGGCTTTTTATTTTAAACATTTTTAAACTTCCAAGTTTAAAGGTGTAGTATGCAGGATCTAGAAACTAGAAGTGTGAGGGTGGTGTGTTTGTCTATATAGACACTGTCTGCAGTTTCTCAGTGTATTGAGATTGTGATGTTTCTGGTTAGCAACCAATGAACAAGTACTGAGCTCAGTTTGATGACAAAAGCATTTCCACAACAAAGCTCAACATTGTGATGTTGCGCCCTCCTGGTTTTCTTGTGCTGGAGAGTGGGAGTCAACTGGGATGGTTCAGCCACACCGTAATACCACTTTTTTACCACTAGGGTAAGTTGGAGCCATAGCTTCTCCTGCATGCTTGGAAGGGAAGGGTGGGGTGACTAAATCCTCAAAGACTAAAGAAATCATTTTGCTGTATTATTTTGTGCTTCACTGAAAAATTTGTGTGTGTGTGTGTGTGTGTGTGGGAGGGGGTGGTACTCACAGGGGAGGGGGGCTTTGCAAAGTTGAGGTGGGCATACAGAAGCACGGCGATGTCGTTCTGGCTGGCCTCCAGGGCGATGGAAAGTGCAGTGCTGCCGTCCTGTGAACACCACAACAATGACACGATCCATTTGCCCACAAAAGGAGAAGTGTGCGCGGAGGGCGGTCGGCTTACATTATCCGTGAGGGTGGCATCGCAGCCTGGCACAGACAGTAGCTGACGCACAATGTCCACATGGCCGTGCTCACAGGCACACATCAGCGCCGTGGAGCCGTCATCGTCTCGTATGTTGACCTGCGCCCCACAGGACAGCAGCGCGCGCACCATGTCTCCTCGGCCGTGGCTCACAGCGAGCATCAGCGCCGTCTGGCCCGCCTACAAAACAGATCGGAGTCACATGACCAACTGCCCTGTGTACGTCTGTGCGTTGTACAATCACACCTTTAATCAAAACAATAGTTCTGAAATACGTTGTGTGTGCGTGTGTGTGTGTGTGTGCGCGCTGCAATTGAGGCTAGTGAACAGTAGAGGGCACACCTGGCTGGCTTTAGCATTGACGTCCCCTGTGCGCAGCAGCTGCAGGACAGTCTGAAGGTCACTGTCAGAGTTGAAGGCGGCCAGAGCTGTCAGCATGATGGCTGTGTAACCTGCCTTGTTCTGCTTGTCAGCGTTACACAGGCCTGTGGGACAGACAGAGTCATCAGGGTGAGTGGAGCCACCACAACAACAACAACAACAACAACAACACAGACAGTAACAGGAATGAAGAACACAACAGAGACTGGATCGCATCAAGCTGATGTGACACGCATGATTAATGAGTGAAATGGGGATTGACAAAGGAGAATTTAATATATCAAATTAAAATATTAATATACGTACACTGCCAAATCTGAATTAGAGCTGAAGGATAACATCATATTATTTCTGAAATATTTTTCCTATGTTTCAGTAAAAGGCAGAAAACATATTGCAGGTTATTCACATTCATGTTTCATTTGATTTTATTTGTTGTATCTCCCCAAATACTTAGTTCTTCACACAAGTGTCCCAATTCAAGGTTACACACACACACACACACACACACACACACTCAGCTCACCTGTGTCCAGCAGCAGCTTGACCACAGGGAAGTTGGAGTGAGAGACAGTGTAGTGGAGCGCCGTGTTCCCGTTGCCGTCGGCCATGTTGATCACAAACTGCAGCAGCTGCGGGGAAACGGAGGCGAAGGCGTCCATGTGGGCCTTGACGACAGCCGTGTCGGCGGCTTTGTGACAGGACACACGCAGCCACTCCTGCAGCACAGTGGTGTAGGCTGCCCTCTGAGGTCAGACACAATGAGGACACACACTCAGTTGAGAGACAGGCAGGGAAGTGCAATTCAGACAGATCATCACAAATGAATGTCACAGGAAACATAGAGAGTGAACGTAGCGTTTACTTTTTCCAGTACAATGACGTAAGTTTAGAAGTGGGTCCGATGTTGTTACTCTTGTTATGTGAAAGCCTCTTTTCTTTCTAATTTGCGAGACACAAGGCACATTGGATAGTAAACTATTATTATGGATCCAGGTCAGATGGCATGATCTGTCTTTTTTCCGATGAATGACCATAAATGTTACTTGGCAACTCTGGATCAAAATCAAGGTATTGCAAATGATTTAAATATGATAGTGCAGTTTACAAAACATGCATAAATATTCCATTTAATGAGAGGCTGTGGCAAAACAAAAGGTGTTGGCAGATGTTCCTTGTGTTTAATATGAGCCCTATCATTGTATGGTCTATTGAACCATCTGATGCCTATGATATACGGTGATAAGTGGCCACACATGGCAGAGGGATAGGCCCTGCGAGTGCCCTTCTAGTTAATAGTAAAACGTGCTTTTCAAAAAGTGTTTGCCTTGATAACCTCAGGAGTTGTACTGATACTGGTAGTGAGTTATGATGGCACGATAATGTGAGTATAATTGAACACATACTGCTCCTTGCTGGCTGAACGCATTGGGTTCCCCCAGGGCTTTCTGCAGGGCTTGCAGAGCCGACACCAGGCTGCCGCTCAGCTCCAGTCTGAGAGACACACAAGGAGACGACAAACTATCACTCACTGTCACTCACTCTCTGATGCTCAAAGACAGAGAGTTCCACCGTTGTCTGTTTACCTGACTTGTTTCACTGACACTGTGTCAGTCGTGTTGCATTCAGTTGCTGGATTTGACTGTGATTGGCTGGTTGTTTCTGACTGGACGGTGGATTGCTGCTCCGTGGTCTCAGTGGTTTTAGTGACACACAGCGATGGAGAGGAGCTGATTTGTGCGGAGCTTTGTTCGGGAGTGGCTTCAGAGCTCGGAGGTGACGTGGAGCTGATCTCTGCTGTGACTGTGTGTTCTTCTGTTGACTGGCTGATGGTCTCCGTGGAGGCAGTGGAGTTTGCTGGGCTCGGAGTTGGGGTGGGGTCCGAGGCTGGAGACTGTGAGGCACATATTTGTAAATCTGTATAAGTTGCTGGTGACTGGGAGACTTCGTCTGGCAGTGTTTGGTCTGCAGGAACAGACGGGCTGGAGCTCTGCTGTGCTTCTGGAATGATGGCTGGTAGTTCAGTCTGCTGAGGTACAGTGTTGCTGTCTGTGGGCTGCGAGACCACAGCATGGGCCGCTTGCTGGTGCAGGGCTGAGGATTCTGGCAGTTTTTCTCTGGCTTCATGATATTCACTGGAGTCACTCTCCTCATCGGAGCTCTCACTGCTGCTGTCGTCTGAAGATGTGGATTCGTAACTGCCAGGAAAGCAGACAATTCAAAGTTCAAATCCGAACATACTTTGTGACAGTGACTGGATCAGACCTGGTATTGACTTCCTTTCTGAGATTTTGGATCACAAAACTGTTCAGAGTGTGTCAGATCACATCTGACATGAAAATGAGGCAGGGAGGCTCAGTGATGCAATACTGTTTTATAATCAAATGAGACCGTGTTAATAATAAGGCAGTGGCAATCAATCAATCAGTGTGTGGGCTCTATGAAATAAAAAAAAATACATTTGGTTCACTCTGAAACTGTTGATTGACAGATGACGTCAGCCAAAGAAGCCAGTCCTTCAGAGGGTTCAGGAGGAATTTGTGTCAACACAGGATAAGAATGTGGCCACATGTGCCCCAGAACACCTCTGTCATGATGATGTAAGTGATCTACCCCCAGATGCATTTGGTTATATTTAAGCCTGCTCTTAACTCAGTCCAGATTACCCAGCATTGATGTGAGCCTTAGCATGAGCACACTGTATGTGTGGAGGAATGCCACGACCCAGATCTGGGCTTCAAGGCTGTTATCAAAACAAAGGGAGCCTGTCACAGCGCTAAGTGGATGAAATGACTGACTGATGGTCCGCATCCATTGACACTTACCCTCCATTGACCCCGATGAACTGCAGGTTTTTCTTGGTGGAGGGGGAGCCTGGTTCACCCTCTGCTTTCCGCTTCATTATGGACCTCAGAGACTGAGGGGATGAGGCTGGAACAGACACCAGTAACCAGGTCATGTGATTAAAACGAGTCAGAATCAATCATTGTTGTGCGTGTTAACGGGGACCAGTCCAGTTACCTGTCTTAGGGCCTTCCTGTGACTCCACACCCTCTGTGTTTGGATGCAGCTGCGTCTCTCCTTCATTAGACTGAGTCACACTGATTTGATTAATGGATGTGCCAACGGCCACAACAGGACTGGCCACGGGTTCTGAGGTGGACAGCTCGCTCTTCAGGAAGTCGCGCACCTGTTTGGAGGTGACAGCTATCGGCAGTTCAACTGGGAGATCTGAGGAGCAAGAGAAGGCATTCACTTCATCATGAAATCATCCGGGTTTCTTCGTGAATCCAAACACTTCATCAACGTTTTCACCAGCTTACATCTTGACAATGAAATGTGAATCAGTACAATATAAAGGGAATCCTACACTGTATATATGCAGATATTAACTCAGTATTCTTGGTCATACCGGCTGGATCCGGACCCTCAGCTGGCTCTGTGTGGTATCCCTGTGGCTCTCCAGCAGCTGGTTGAAGCGAGGGGGAGCTGCACGTCTCTGCTCGGAGCAACGTGCACACCTCCACCACTGTGGGCTGCTCCAGCGTGTACACCTGGATTCCCACAGTCCTTTGTTGTGCCCGCTGCGGCTGCTGTGTGAAGCTGACCAGCGTGTGCAGGCTGCAGCCTTGTGGCTCCTGCCAGCCCGTGCTGGTCGCGATGACAGGATGCTCCGCCTCAGGTGTTTTCGGGACAGACGCCACTTGCTGCTGGGCAGCTTGCAGCTCCTCCATTGTCCTCTTTAGCTGGCCCTCAAGTTGACCCACTTGACTCTTAAGCGCCTCAGCTTCTGGCACCAGCCCCAGGTCCTCCTCCCGGACCCCGACTCCCACGTGACGAGTGCCCCTCGCAACCTCCGGTCCCACTGCAATGGTGCGCACCTCCCGCTTTGCGTCTGGACGAGCCCCACCTACGATTACCGTGTCCTCGATCTCACACCCAGAGTCCTGTTTGGAGCCCTCAGGGGTGGTGGGAGACAGTGGCCCTGCCGGCTTGCTGCCGCTTTTTTCCCCAGTGCTCTGCTCTTCCTCTGGGATGTCGATGTAGAGCTCCCCTCTGGTACGGCCTCTGCTGAAACCAAGAGTGTGGCCCAGGAATTTCTGGCTCTTCAGTTGGACACTGAGCTGCCGCTTCTCCTCCTGCAGCACAGAGATTTTCACCTGGAGCACAGGGATGGTCTTCACCTGCTCCTCTAGCTCCCTTATCTTTCTGAGAGCTGCTGCCATCTGCTCTCTGACGTGCTGCAGGTGGGCTGGAGTCGGGGTCACCGGGGTGGACAGGCCAGAACTCATGGGGGTGAAAGATCCGCCTCCACCGTGGGCTCGGTTGAAGCTGTGCGCGCTGCTGATGGAGGTGTTGGAGCCCGCCACACTGCTGTGCATGCTGCCCAGGTTGGAGAACCGACGCCCCTCTTTCTCCTCTTCCAGCTTCCTGCGCGCATCCATGAGGGTCTTTTCCACCCGGGCAGTGCTGAAGCTGGGTCTCTGTGTGGTGTGGAAACCTGGAGCGCAGTACGAGAAGGACGAGTGGCGGCTGTCCATGCTGGTGTTGGAGCAGAGAGACTCTGTGGATGTCCACCAGGAGCCGGTGTAGCCATAACCACGGGGCAGGGAGCCATAGCGTGGCCGGCGCTGGATGGGCACTTTCTTGATAGTATTTCCCTTTTCTATGTCGTTGACATATTTGAGGAAGTCCAGGTCCAGACGGTAACCATAGGGGGTCTCCACCGAGTAGGGCGCCTCTTGTTCTTTGGCGTGCAGGGAAGGGGGAGCAGGTGGGTTGAGTTTCCCTGAGGGGGAAGGAAATCAACTTTAAACAAACGGAAATCTGCGTCTAATCTTGGGCTCAGACTTTAGAAAATAGCATTAACTCTTGGACTACTGAGGGTTTATGGATGAACTCGACAACAATCTCCAAATTAGTCACAAATAGAGCTGTACAGCTCACAATCACCATTCCTCGAAAGTATTGGTATTACATGGCTCGCAAGTTGTCGAGACAATTTCGAGAGAATACAATCGGGGTACAAATAAACAGGTGTCACACCTGGGAAGCCGGGGTCCATATGCAGCACCTGAGCCATTATGGGCTGGTTCTCAGACGGTCATCCACCAACTTTCACCTGCAGAGACAGATTCAGTTTGACATTAGAGACAAGCAAATCCAATCCAGCCATTAATCTATCATCTGCACTGCATATAATTAGAGGACTGTGATGGGAGCTGAGGCAGGTCACACCCATGACAGTTTCCAGCACTGCAAATGAGAAACAGGGTCAATCAACCACTCATATTCTCATTCATACATAATGTCACTTTTGGTCCTCAGCTTCACCATAGATTCACATTTTATTCTGTTCTGTTATTATAACTTCTCGAATAAAAACAGCACAAGGAGCTGCTATCCAACTGTGATATGCAGGAAATGGCTAACTGTGAGGTGATTGCTGCATGTACCAGGGATTCCAGAATAAAAAGAACAAGAAGTACCCCTCTTACAGCAGTAACCAGACAGGAGTTAATAATACATGATTGCGTTTGCCTACCAGAATCCTGATAGGATCAGTGTTTACACTGCAGAGATGTGAGTGCTTCACGATATGGACTATATGCTCAAAAATAACTTTTTTCCCTTTTTTCGTCTTAATTCACTACCTCCTCCTCTCCCTCTTCCCTCACTAATTTTATCCGTTCATTTTTTGCAGTGCAGCCGATTGTGTGTTTGTTTCTGTTCTTAGCATCGAGAGAAGAACTTTCCTGGCAGCAGCTTATTCCAGGACGGAGGTTTGAGTCTGCCAGTTACAACCTTATTAGGAATCATCTGCACACACTGACTTCGCCGCTCGAATCAGGTTTTACAGACACTCCAACTCTCTCCCCCTCGCTTTCTCCTCCCCCTCCTCCACCGCTTTGTACTTTCCCTATGCTTTTTATCCCCCTCTCTCTTGCTCTCTCTCTCGACATCAGCTGACGATCAGGAGGTTTCACTGTCTCCCTCTCTCTCTCTCTCTCTTCAACATTACTTTATGAAAGAAAGCATTCTTGAATGCAGTTTTTATACTAGAGAAAATGCATTAAACGACATATTCTGATTTTATTGTTTCCCCACAGACAGAAACTCAGCGCCAGTGACATTGTAGTGGAGTCCACATTGGCCACAGAGTTTGTGTCTACTTGGAAAAAATTAACTTTCTAGGTCATCACTTTGTGGGAACTGGTGGATGTAATGTTTAAGCCACCCACAGATTTAGTTGAACGGCGGTGCAGACTTTAAAGGGCAGAGATCAGAAGTCTGGACAGCAAACCTCCACTTTGCTTTTTATTTAGGACACACTCGGGTCACTTTGGTTTAAAGGAGCTTTTCTGTTTCTCCAGCAAGAACTGAGTCTCCTCTGCTCTCTATCTGATCTCTCCCTCGCCCTGTCTTGTGACCCTCATCACTGCTCGCTTGTGAAAAGTAGGACACTTGGAAACACTGACTAAACGGACTCGGTATGTCTGAAGTCCTGTTGTCCGTTTAATATCACTGTGTGATTTTCCCTTATCTGTGTCCCTTCAGCGCCCTGACATACCAACATCCACACACACACACACACACACACAAATCTTGTATGGTGTACAAATAATGCCCCTGCTTCATCAATGTAGAAGTTAGTCACTTAGTTTGTCCATCCTGAGTCATATCTCCTTCCCTATTTGCACTATACATAAGTACTGTAGCAAGATATATTGAGCTGCCGAAATCGATAAAAATCTAGATTTCAATATACATTATATATTGTTTTCTGGCCCAGCTCTAATGCAAATATCCAATTTATCACAACAGTATATTTCAACCTACACATGGAGTTTATCCGATGTTCCAGATGAACATTTTTACAAAAAACACTGATCTGAAAGGCGCTCTCTCTCCTCACAGTGTTCACACTGATCTGGAATCATTTCACGACGCATTGAAAAAGAAGAATTAACAGCAGCTCCAGGACGTCTCTGGCTCTCTGCCACCACCAGTCTGTTTATTTGCAGTGCAGGATGAAAAGTGTGAGAGTATGAGACTGATTATATGCTGTGTGCTGCTGTGTTGACTACATGTGTGAGAAAGTGAGCAAAGCACCGGAGAGAAGGTGAGAGGCTGGGAGTGAGAGAGCATGTGCGTGTGTGTGTCTGTGTGTGTGTGTGTGTGTGTGTGTGTGTGTGTGTGGGTGTGAGAAAGTGAGTGTGTGCAGGAGGGTGGAGGACAGCGCTGACAGGGGACAGTTGATGAGATATAATTAGAGTGTGCACTTCAGCCACGACCACCGCGGTGGCACGGATATGACGGATGACACGGTCCACTCCATGACTCCCGCCCTTTGACTTCTCAAAAGTCGGTATCCTGCTCCTTCAAATTATACACATCCATTCTCACACTCACATCACTCTCTATACTTATTTTGTTGTTTCCTCGCCGGGGTGCCCTTCCTTCACCCATCTGAAAAACCGCCCACACCACTGGGCCTCCACATCTGCTTCCCCCTCCACGGTGGGTGTTTCAGATGTGTTAGCACGTGTGTATGCATCCCCCCCCCTCAGTCTGAGTGTGTGTTGAGGGGTGGGGGAGTGCTCCTCCCCCTCTCTCTCCCTCCCTCCCTCTCTCTCTCTCTCTCTCTCTCTCCCTTAAACAGACTTCTGTTGAGGTGCCATCTGAACAGAAACCTGTGTGCACCAACTTCGTTCCGCCATTCTTCCCCCTCTCCGGCCTCGTCCGTAGACAAACGCCCGGTCCGCGTGCCCCCACCCTCCCTACCTCCTCTCCATCCAGCTGCATACCATACAAAAGGAAGTTAACATCGCCCGGTCTACTCCCTCCATCCCCCTGCTATTTAGATGAAGGCAGGCTTCAGGGGGTAAGATGCAGGTCATCCAGCACAAATTACACGTCTGTAGCGTGTCCTGGAAGATGTCACGAGAGGAACTGAATTACACCGCTGCTTCTCTATCAGCAGCTGATAAAGAGATTTGTACATACAAGGAAGCTACACGTTCATTTATCTAAAGCCACTGGTTAGCATGGGGGTGTTTGCTAGATTAAAAAGTGGATTTGATTTACAGTGTGTATACACTGTACATTCCTGTGTATCAGGGGGTTGAGACCACCCTTGCAGAGTGATTTAAAACACCAGGCTTCATTTTGAGGTCAGTTCACCCCCATTCGTCGGACCCATTGAGTCACCTAATCATTATTGCCATTGCAGAGGATTAAAATGTCAGCTTTGCAAAGTCAGGAATACCAATTCTTCCCGCCACCTGGAGTTGATCTTAATGGATTTTTCTTCCCCCGTCTCACACTAGCTTTTATATGGTGATTAATTTTCTGCTGGGGCTTGAAGATGGTTTGTGAATTAGGAAAAAGGGGAATTTATTTTTCCGCTTCATACCAGCTGCTTGCCCTGCAGGGACTGGATGGGGTTGCTCCTCCCCAAGGCTCCTTGCTCTTCCTTCCCTCCCTTGCGCTGTTACACTCAGCACCTGTGGGAGGGAAAAAAACAAAAAAACTGTTACAATCACATCATGACTAAAGAAGACACCCAGACGAGTCGTCATCGGGGGAAAAAACAATGAAGGTGCGTAGTTCTGTTGACAGAGGCTGAAACAGACTTATGACAGGTTGTGAAAGAGTGGCCCCTGCTAGACTGTAAACACAGGTTGCAAAGGCAGAAAAAAATAAAACATCCCAAAACATTCCTGTGGCTTTGACTGACAAACCGGACGTGAACAATGTGCCCTCATGAGCTTCCGCTGACTCTCCGACCTCTCGGCGGGGCAACCGGGGAGAAGACATGCAGAGTCACCCCTCCTATTCCACAGACTTTCACCCGCGCCTCATCCCTCTCTCTCATTCCAGCATGTCTAATCAATTCAAGGCTGGGATCCTCCCTGTCATTTGATTGGGCAATGTTTTGAATTTTCTCATAAACACGTCGGCTCACACACCCAAATCAGCACAAACCCCCAGTTTGGTGAAAACAGACGTGTCGTGGATGTATGGTCAGATGTTAGGCTATAAAAAGAGAACATAGAATCATCACAGTGATGTTTTGTGTAAGATCACCAGAATATATCTAAATAGTTCTCACCTTCCTTGAATGAGCCCTTTATATTTACGTCAGGAGTGGGTCAGCTTTCACAGATTCTCCTCAGGGGAGGGCAAGGCTGCAATGTATATAACGTCACCGCTAGATGTTGCTAAATCCTACACTCTGTCCCTTTAAGGCAGAAGTGACTTCACAAGCTTTAAAATCTGTTCCCTTTGCTGCGCATGTAAACGTCCGCCAAGATAAGTTTCATGACCGTGTCTGCTGATTCTCAAGCCCTCGGCAGTGGCAGCTGTGAGTCAGGCTGATGTGTGAGTGCGGGGGACATTTTGTTAAGAGGGGGCCTCGCTTTCTTAAAAAGCACTGTAACCTTTGCATAACATCATAACAGGCCGTGCCGTTTGTTTGGGGCCATTGTTTTATATTGTTATCATGCCGATACCGGAGGGTGGAGGGGCACGGATGGAAGGAGGGAGGGAGGGAGGGAGGGGGGCAGAAACAAACCTTTCGGACTGGAACGACGGCCAAAATCACAAAGAACCATTCATTCAGCCTCTAGGTCTACAGCTGGTTCTAATATAAAGCAAGGAGGGGCATCTCAGAGAGAGAGAGAGAGAGAGAGAGAGAGAGAGAGAGAGAGAGAGAGAGAGAGAGAGAGAGAGAGAGAGAGAGAGAGAGAGAGAGAGAGAGAGACAGTGTGTTTGTGTCTGAATGTGTATGAGAGAGAGGAAATTTACCTCTAAACAAACACAGTTGATGAAGTGGTGCTATGAGCCCACACATTGACAGACCCTGGAAGAGCAGAACTGATGTCTGGAGTCATGAGGACTAGAGGCTCCAACACAACTCGCCATCTTTACTTGGAATGAAGTGAGATGCTGAACAAACCACGTACACATGAACTGATCCTTGACGAATCGTTGTAACCGTGAAAAAAACGAATCAATGACTCCCAGCGCACAGGAGTGAAGACAGTGAGTGAATCCTGCTCTGGTGCAGATGGCAAATACTTGTGTGAGACAAGCGCCAAACATTACAGCAGACAACTTGAACTCCCATCGACTCCCACACAGTGCAGATGAAAACATACATCAACCCCCCCACACACTCACACACACACGCCAACACAGTCTCAGGCCTGAACGCTCCCACACATCAACAAACAGAGCTGTAGCTTTTTAACTTGATTTACTAAGGTGAGGGCACAGACAATACCGAATCCAAGTGATTTAGCTGTATTTAAATTGACTGTCTTGGAAATGATAAATTTTTGGCAACATGATGATACATTCCTTGATTTAGATCATAAGTAGAAACGTGTGGTGACAAAATGCAGCTTATACTTCCCACACAGCTCTGACATGGCCTCCTCATGCCAAGCTCATTGATGGTGCAAAACAGAGAAGATATGTGGCAGCAATTTGCAAAAGAAAGGGTTACAGGAAAGGGAGCTCCATCTTTCTATTCCCCAAGGATCCAGAAACAACTCAGTCACTTCCTCCCAGCCCAGGAAGGAGAAAGAGTAACAAGGAGAGGGAGAACACAAATGAGACAGAGGGGGAACGAATGGAGCAGGGGGTAAGAGAGGGGAGAAAGCAGAAAAGAACAGTCGAGTATGTGAAGGAGGGGAAAAAGTGGGAATGTGAGGAAAGAGAGGCCAAACTCCAAGCAGGGAGTGGAGGAGGGGGGGAAAGAAATGCTGTTGGGCATTTTAAATGGAAACTTCTCAAAATGAGAAGACCATGACTGTTCTGGGATCTGAACCCCACCAGTATGAATCACTGCAGCTCCAGCTGCTGACATCAGGACAGAGGCTACTCCCGTTAATGCAGGGAGGACATCAGACACGCAGCACTGCTAGGGCCGCTCACAACGAGTAAATACTGTTTCAAAGGACCTTTCCTCATAATCTTCAATGGCTCCGCCTAGAAGATTACCATCGTTTGAGCATTCCACTCCCCAAAATAGGCCGACAATAGAGGATCCCTCTGAGAAGCTGCTCTTGGTCGGGCTGAAAAAAATGAGCAGATTGTTGCCGAGAGGCCACAAAAGCCTTAAAATAGAAGTGCAACAAGAGTTTTAAATGTAACATTCACAACAGGAGATACGGTCGTTGTTCCATCTATGAAGACGTCTTTGTCCTCATCCACACCCTGAGGAACAGATGGCTTCATTTAGCCGACTGGTCCTCAATGAATAATACAACAGAAAAACTTTACGGCTCATTTCTGTCTTCAAGAGCGACGAAATGTAGGAGAGGCATTTGTCTGCAAGCGCAATGTGGACGTCACTGCTCTGTAGACGATGCCTTCGTCATGTGTGCCGACTCCAGATGATCTCATATCAACAAGGCAAATACGGCCAGAGCTTGTGCTGCGGGTGGATGTGTGGTTCTCAAACTAATTTCTGGCTTTTAACTCAAGACAAACCGTAACCCAACGGGACGTCTCCTCCGGGGTTCATTGCACTTTGAGGCAAATCCCTGTTTTCTACATTAAAGGAGCGGTGGTATAGTAGCACAGACGGCACCGGGCTGCAGAAGTCTGGTGCGGGCGAGAGTACGGCCAAAGGGAGGGGCCGGCGAGCTCACATTACTCCTGGAACAGGAGCACGGTAAACACCAGCTCCGGCTGCTATTGGTCATTGTTGACCTCCAACAGGAAACTGAGCAAGGGTGGGACGGAGCGGCAAGGAGCGGCACCGGAAAACAGAGACACACACACACACAAAAAAAAGGCATTTGGGAAGAAATTCCAGCTCAGTTGTGGAGGTGGGGATTAAGAGTGATGCCAAGCGGGGAGGCTGAACTCTGCAGCGCCCTGAGGAAACTGAGGGGTCTGGAGAAGAGGAAGATGAAATCCAGATACCACGAGGCGGCGGTGGAGGTGGGGAGCTGATCGCGATGAGCTACTGCCGGGGTTAGAGGCTCAGGTCAGTGAGTGATGTGGTACCAAGCACAGAGGGGAGGAAGTAATCTCATTGTGGCGACAAACTGGTGAAGTGGTTCCATGACAGGGTTCTTATCAGTGGGTTCCGCTGATCAAAAACATTCAGTGTGTGCGTAGGGACAACAATCAACATGCTCGTTTTCTTTGCTGTGAAGGACGACGCATCTTGTTTTTCCAGAGATTAGCTTTTAAAAAGAAGATAAAATGGGATTATTCAGGCGAGGAGATAATGAATTATTGTCTCCAGTATCTGAAAAGCTCGATTAGGCCATATGTTCACTGGATTGGACCATTACTGCATTGGTGCATCCAATCAATACAGTTAAGCAGGAGCTTTGACCCCATTAACTATCCATTACTTCTCTGGCCAAATCAGACTAATGTTATTATGATAATACTTAGCTGCATGTTGATCCCGACCGTAGAAACTAATCCCGCTCTAATACAAAATCTGTTTTGCTTGATTAACCGAAAACTATGTAGTGCTGTTGTGGCAGAGAATTGAGGTAAACACTAAAATGAGATAACGTTACAGCATGCATACCTCAATCCAGTGCATTGGAGGGGCCATGTTTTTAATCTGCTTTTGTTTGTTTGGGAACACGATTATGAAAAAAGTACAAGATGAAACCTTAGTCAAAGGGCGTGATGCGGGTAATGATGGAACATATTGGAGAGGATCTGTAACAAGGGGGCTGATCGGGGGCTTATTTTTGGATGGTGGATATTGATGTAAAAAAATTAGGCGTGTTTACAAGACTAATTTTCAATTCAATTGTGTCCTAATATATCTCTGGGTCTTGATCTGATTTCATAAACTGAATATTGGGCCTTGGCAGAAGTATGTGCTCTACTGAGTGTCCTGGTTATTTCAAGAGATGAATATAATTATAGTTATGTATCATTTCAGCGGAGGAGATCATTTATCATGTGGTAAAACTGTCCCAAATGGCTAATCCGAGGTTGCCCCCTAGACAGTGACAGACAGTGTCTGTATTCTCAACCTGTATGGTTGAGAATGTAATTTCATTAGCTTCGCTAAGCCATTTAAATGCCCGGCGTGTGGCCGTGTGTGCAAATGGGGTTTATAACCCTGCATTCCACCGCGGCACCCCTGAGTCCAAACGCTGGGATGAGACAATCACATTCCAGCTCAGGGGGGGGGAGAAAAATTAAATAGCCGGGGAACTCCAGCTGCACATAAACCTGATCAGAAATTCTCTAACGGAGCCCGGGATGGAAGTGTGGAGTGGGGGCGGGTTACTTCCAGTGGTCCCGAAGAGGAAGAGTCGGCTTTCACTCTTATTACACTCGCTGTATCTCCAAACAGAGAGGATTTATCCAGTTTCCCGTTTCGCCGCTCCACCCAGTTAAAACCATCTACGGAAGTTATAATCAGTTTTCATTTTGTAGTTTTACTGTTTTAGCCGTTTGTTGTTGCGGTGGAGCTGCACTAAAGTGCAACATGGGAAAAACCCCAGTGGACAAATGATTGGAGCCACAGACGACAGCCTGTAACGGCATGAATGACAGGACTGAGAGCATTTTAAATGCCATGCAGCTGCTACAATCGCCCGCTATATTCTCTACTAGATGATTTCACACACGCAGCAGCCCATTACACAACAGCAGGACAGTGGTGTATTGTACGAGGCAGTGCAATAGGCCGAGGACTACGCCCCCACAGCCTGCCAACTTCTGCATGTACTTCATCGGAACAACATCTGATGTGTTTGCTGATGAATCTGTTGTAAATGAGAGACGTCATGTCACATGGAGTTCTTCATTAAACATACAACAACGGGGTAAACATGAGTTTGTGCAATTCCTCCCGCCATCAGTTTGATAATAAACAAATAAAATCGATTCTAGAGTGATTCGTGAAGGTCACTACTACTTCCTGTTTTATGCTGATTGCGCTTTTGCTGCTAAAACTGTCCCCACTGTGAGACTAATAAGGATGATCCCTTCTTATCTCTACTTATCTTAGCTTATCGTACAAACAACTTAACCTGGCACTTACTGGTGAAGTTAGGTATCGCAGCCAACTCCTGCAGCCTTCGAGAGTTTTGGAGGCACCACAAAATCCTCCAGAAGCAAATAAACACTCAGAAATGTCCAAACTAAAGTGTTTGGGTCTGTCCATTCCTAGTTATCGTGGAGACATGGCAGCTGACTTGGAGGAGGACCCTCTCGGATATCAATGCACAGTCACTGAAAGCCTCTCACAATCTTTGAGGGTGTACTCGAGAGTTCTTGACCTGGGTGAATTTGCTCTAAAAAGATGATTAACACCTTTCCCTTTCATTTTTTGCTGACAGAGGCCCCTTAAATCCTTCACACTGCGCCTTTAAAATGTGGCCCATTTGCGGCTTGGTCTTGTTTACCTTCCTCCCGCCCTGCTGACACACAACTCAATCAGACCTCATCCGCTTTCTGAGGACACAAACTCTTCCCCCGAGCGACCGCTGACCAGCTCTGTGCAGCGGCGAAGAGCAACAGCAGAAAAAGTAGGGGGGGGGGGGGGGGGAAGGGGCAAGGAACAGATGAACATCTGGAACTAATGAAGAACTCCAGAATGCACAGACCCACCCTCTCCCATGAGGAGTCCTCACACAGTCTTCCAGTGAGCTTTTTCACTTTTGTTTATGACTTTCCTTCCTTCATGATGAAGAATATGGTGCGGTCGCTGCGAGACACGATGCATTGCGTTTGAGGTTTGCGGCAGAGTTTCATAATGAAGGAAGCAAACACCAAAATGGTGTTTTGAGGAGTGAAGTGTGGGGACAGGGTTTGGCAGATGACAGTATGGGTCTCACTGAAGGACTGCAGCCACTCTGAGAGTCCTCCTTTAATCCAGGGGAGGTTTAGATAAGGAGGACAAAGCCGCACAAATGAGGACAATAACAATATTATGTGCATTTTAAAGTGACAGTGTACAAATGTGAAAGCCAAAAAAATTTACAAGTTTGAAAAATAAACATAAATAAGGCAAATTAAAAGGTTCTAAGCCTTTAACAGGGTAAACAAAAAAAGACATCAGTAAAATAGCATTATTAAATGGACGTAAAAGGGATAAGTACATCTTTTTATGCAGATTATGACCTTAAATTATGAGAATTAACATCTTGGAAATTAAAATTAATAATAATATGCCATTTTTTATAACATTGACGCCTTTAGGTGCATTACAATTAATATCCATATCATAATTATGAGAGTAATGGAGATTTTCCATTAATGACGCTCCACGAGCCTCCAGTGATGCTCTGAACAAAAAGACACGCACCGGAGGAGCGACCATGAGACTCCGTGGAATTATTCCACTGAGCGTAAAAAAAGCACACGGGGGAAAAGAAAGGAAACTAAACGGGCGATAGTGAGGTGGGTGTGAGGTGTAAGAGCAGCGGGTATATGGGGGCGAAGGGAGCCGTTAGTCGGGGCACAGAGGACCGGGGGGAATGGGCAAGGACCGCCGCTTCACAAAAGAAGTCCCACTCACAACACGGAGCCTCGGCACACGCGCTTTGAAATTCACTTTGGCAAATAGAGAGTCCGGGGTAGCGTTTACACACAGGAGCTAGAAGTTTTCATCTTTCTTTCGTTTTAATTAAACGTATTTCAAAGGTTCTTACCTGCCCCGAAGAAGCGCGCTCATCCGCCTTGGCCCAGGAGGAGCTGCTCACTGACAGAGACACAAAAACACTGCAGCCAAGATGCTCGCCGCTCAGAGCCCCGCCCTCTTCTTAAAGGGCCAGCAGCAGCAGCAGCAGCAGCAGCAGCAACAGCATCCTCCTCCTGTGGACCTGGTTACACGCGCAACACAGACGTACGCATGCGCACACACAGTCACCTCCGTCTCCACACGGCAGGGCCGGACCCAGGGAGTTTGGGGGCCCAAGGCACGATTAAGGGGTCTGGCCACACTGGAGAGAATATTGTGGGTTAGCTGAACTTCAAGTTTAGTTAAGAATATTTTCAGCAGTACACCATGTCATTAGCTAGTACTTTGATTTGGTCCTATACTGTGCATGTACATTTATATACATAACAACTCACTCTTAAAAAAAGAAAAATATACTTTTGAAAGACATTTGACAATGACCCCGGCAATTGGAACCAACCTTCACATTGCTTATTATATCATATTATTGTTATATCATGTTATCCTATCATGTATCTAATGGTGTACATGGATACATCTACTATATCTGCCTTTCTATATCCATCCGTCTATATTTTGTTTACTCCTCGGACGTTCGTTTGGTAGATATTACATCATTCAACACAGGCTATTCTTAATTGTCCTACAAAAGGATGGACCACATATTCGACATCTTGAGTTTCGTTCTCTGGCTGCAGGAAGAAGAAAAACAGCTTACCGACAACCTCCCAGATGCTCCATGATGGACGTCATAGAACATAAGCGGAATGACACACACGTTGTCCCTATAGGATCACCATGGAAATGCCTGTTAAGATTTCAGACCCTGCCAGAAAGTATAGGGACTTTTGAAAGAGCATTCCCAGCCCCTCCCCCCACCCGCCACCAAAGAGGAAAAAAGAGGACCCAGAGAAAGATTAGTTCAAACACGACAAGAAGCAAATACAGAATGTTCTTTGTTGTATTGTTAATGATATTTCTATCAGAACCGCAAACTGAAGCCTGTGTTTTCATGTTCTGCCCCCGAAACTGTTACTGAGGGATGTTTTTAACTAAGAAAGTCAAAAAACAAACCATCTCCAGCTCTGATTGGCTGAGCCATTTCCACGTGCTTGTGGGGGAAACTGATGGTAAACCCAAAGTGCTGCGTTCTTGTAAATTGAATAAACATTGCAGGCTCTAACGTGGATCATCCAACCGCCACAGGAAATTGGTATAGTGATGGTACAGAGCCCAGACCACATCTGGATCGAATAGATCTGATGATGTGGTGATTTCTCTTTTTCTTTTAGTTTTCTTCTAGGAGTATTGCATTTTTATCACAGTAACCGAAGGTGACAGTCAGTCGGTGAGGTAAGTGTCACCTTCTTTATCACAACATGAAACTGCAGACAATCAGTCAGCACAGAGCAGGTGTTCTGCATCACAAGTAGAAAGTAGAAACACATGTGCAGTATAATTCCATGCATTTAGAATGAACTCGTTAACCTTAGAATAAGACTTAAGGCCTGAGATCACCTGCGACACCAGATTAACATCATACACATTTAATAAAACACAAGTAATAATTCCCTATGCCACCATGAAGGAGGCTGTTTTTCCTGTTTGTTTTGATATTGTGTTTATGGCCTGACAGAGGAAGAGAGGAAATATATCTGTCTCTGCTGCAAACTGGTTTGAATTAGCGCACAATCAGAGGAAACACAGCTTGATTACATTTCATACATTATCATTCCTAACTTCCTCCACCAATGGGTTTGTTTTATTCCACAACTAGTGGACGAATCTCCCCATAAAACCTGGCGTGAGATGTAAGATTGAGACGATAAAACATCATAATTAACAATAACGTTTACATCAGCATGTAATCTGTTAAAACTAAAGACCGTTTTCTATACTTACTACCTGATAGGCCTTTTTTCTGTGTCAGTCATCCTCCATGGAGGCTGCCATGTTTACACAGTAGCCACATGCTATGTGGTGTGTATTTATATATAGAGCTCCATCACGTCTTGATGATCCCTCAGAGCGCTTTGCAGTCCAGTCTGCATTCACCCAGTCACACACATTGTACATCTATATGCAGCCCTTTGTATCTATGAGCATATGAGACAATGTGGGGGTTCAGCGGCTTGCCCGAGGACACTTCAGCATGCGGAATGGAAAACACAGGAATTGAACCCCTGACCTTCTGTTTAGAAGGTTAGAGGACAGCTCCTTTAATCTCTCAGCCACAGCCGCCCCGGGAATGGATGAATATAATGCCTCAGGGACAAACAAGGTGATAGGGCGCGGTGGCCAAGTGGTAAGGCGTCGGTCTCGTAAACCGAAGATCACGGGTTCGAACCCCGTCCGTGCCTCTGGGTCAAACCAGTAACAATTCATATAGTAACAAATAGTTCATATGATACAAACAAGATTTCTTGACGTTTCCCAAAACAGTGTAATCTCTCATCCAAGCAGCTGAATCAGTTTCAGTGACTTAAATCAGAGACTTTGTAGATGAGAAACATCTGACAATCTCTAACAAATCCAGTCCAAATTTACCCAAAGCCCACTACACCGTGGATTGGCCTAAACACCATTAAGGGGAGAATAGATATGTAACTTTAGATACCATTGAAAATGCATTAAAAATATTCCCTGGACGAGAACAGATGACCCAGCTGAAAAATGAGCGCCCCACAAAGACACTTGAAATGAAACGGGACATGAATTGGTTGTAATATTAGAGACCGATTTTCCAGCACCACAGGAATGCAGACCAGAGACATAACAAGGCCAGTTCTTGAAGTGTGAACAAAATTAGCAATCAAACAAGAGCATGTAAAAACTCGGTCTGAAGTCAAGCTGTGCGTAGCACCACAGACACAAACTGACCAGAGGCGTAGGAAGAGAATTTTAATAGAAAGCAGTAAAAAAAGACAGTGTAAAATAAATAAAAAAATGTTCATCTAATTGGTTAAAAAAAAACAATGTCCAGCCTCGTAAAAAATAACCAAGGAACAGATGTTTTAGTCTTTACAGTGTTAATGTGCCACAGTATGCAGGACTACGATAGTGCAATACAGTAGATACAGTAGAAGGAAACAGAAACAGTGAATATAAGTGGTGGACACATGTAAGACGTACGGAGTGCTTTCAGAGAAAAGGTCAAACTATACATAGAATATGAGCAGGTCTCAGAAAAGATGGATTTAAGATTCGCCCAATAGAAGTCAGGATTCATGTTTTTCTAAATTTAAGTCATATACATTTTGTTGTGTTTGTGTTTTCTTGGTACTTGCGAAGTTAATAGCTAAACAGGATAAAATGAAGCCTTTTTTTTTACATTTCATTGATAACAGCACGTGTGGAATCGTTTCCCTTATTTTCAATATATACTCTATAAACAGTACGATCAGCATTAGACAGTTTTTACTCTCTAATATTACGATTTGTGTCTGCATGGAAAAAGTCAACATCACTTGGGCTCTAATTATATAACTGTACAACTGTGACGGTGAGGAGGCGACCTGGCTAAGGGCAGTGCTTCTGTGACAGACATCTAATGTGACAGCAGTGCATTACATGAGAATTTCACAGTTTAACATAAAAAAACAAAAAACACATTTAAACATCCACAAACCTCTAAATACTATCGCTTTCCTCTTTAACTGCTGCTACAGTCCATCTCCTTTTGGGCCCAGGGTGAAACTGAGACTGGAGCTCAGACACAACAGCTCCCCTCTACAACGAATCCTTATAAACAGGAGATGGGAAGATAAATGTGACAACTTGCGCGAGAAGGAATGTCAGTTATTTGTTTTTTTTGATAACTTAATAAAACTCCCTGGGACTGTTTAATGAGTCTGGCAGTGACGACTAACAGGAGGCCTAATGAGAGGAGAGACTACATCTCTTATAAAATTCAAATAAGGCCACAGTACAAAGAGAGAAAAGAAGAAACAGAGAAACTTCTAAACAGATTTTTGGTTGCAGAATGTGTTTGGCAGCGCTGGTCCTGCTTCGAAAAAAAAATTCAAATAAGAGATGATTTGGTTGCCAGTGGGGAGACTTTGTTTTTTTAACACTCACGTGTCGGCGCTTCGCTCCGAATGACCATGTTTACAGTGCAGATAACCTCTCTGCATAAACAGACTGGGTCTCCTACAGAGGTGTGAGATGGGCTGCTGATGAGGGAAGAAGTGAGAAGTGTGTGTGTCTTGTGGGGTGTGGGGGGGGGAGTGTCTGTTGAGAAGGATGGCGACTGTGACAGTTGGTGTGCAGAGCAGTTCAGTGCAGTGGGGGGAGGGGCACAGACAGGAAGGGATGGTGCTAATAATTAAAGCTTGTTATTCTGTGTAGTTTTCCAGTGTGTGTTTTTCCCCCCTGCACCTCAACAGTCGACTCTCCGCAGACTGGACCGACTGCAGGAGTTCCTGAAGGAGACACAAGCAACACCAGAGAGGAATATTAAAATGCAATTGGGTTTGTTTATTGCTCCTAAAAATGGTTTCTGCAGCCAAAGGAAAGTTAAAATAAAAGACTATTTCAATTTATAATACCTCTCAGAATAAAAGTAGAGAGCTACTTTCCGTGACACAAAAAAAACATTCAGCAGATGCTTCTATCTCAAGCAACATAAATCTGAGAGTATATGTAGAGGCAGGGAATTGAACCCACGACAGTATCTTCTTTAAAAGAGCGCAGATTAGGTCAAACCACTGTGTGATTTTAGTCACAGCTGTTTTTCAGCCACTCAAAAGGCAACCCAGCTTTTCCAAACATCATATGTTCTCATCTTAAAGAAGATCAAAGCTCTTATTCTCCATGGTATTGAATCATGGCTGCAGCAGGTGCTGTTGACAGTGGCTCTGTTTCTGATAAAGAACAAGGCTGCAGACAGGCACACGCAAACTGGCTGACAGAAATGAAAACAAAAAGCAGATGATGATGATCATCATCATAAGAGGGTGGAATTCTTTCATGACTGCACAAAGTTTCTGTAAATCATTTAAGTAAAGAAAAGAAAAAAAAGAAATGTGGCAGTTATTAATGATCGCTCAGATAAGTGCAAATCTATTCACCGGTGATAAAAAAAAGGATTGGATGAACACAACCTGGAGTGTAATAAAGTTGGGTTTTAGGTTTCTTTTGTTCATTTGGCTTCGAGAGGCTGCATGAGCTCATTTTGTGTGGGTCTCCGTGCGTAGGCGTTTGTGTGCGAGTCTCGCGTCTCAAATTACCGTTGTGTTTGCGTAGTGTGAGCTGGCAGGGTTCTGTAAAGCTGGGGGATCTTGCGGTTGATGAGAGGACCCAGAGCCTCTTTGAGCTTATTGTAGTTCCTCTCCATTTCCCGGTGGTACTCTTTCTGATCTGCGCCAATCAGAGTCTTGTTCTTCCTCAGGGCATCCTCACACCTGCGAGAGAAAGAGCGGAGAAGCCGCAGAGTGAGGGGGGATTTGTTTTTGTTTTTTTATGAGTCGCGCAGCGGCGTGCGTCTGGGCCACAGAGTGTGTCATCACCTCTTGTTGAAGTCTTTAAAGCAGAGGCGCAGTTTGTTGTGATGTCGGAACAGCTTTGGGTCATTGGGAATGTCGGAGAGAAAGACCTGCGCCACCTCAAGGGGGCCCTGCGAGGGAGGGAGGGAGCCTGTTACATATCTGCTGAGGAATGTCAGTCACCACTCAAAACACTGACCCCGAGTTCAACCCCGTTCTAATGGGATTAATAAACCAGGAGGAGAATTGCGGGGGAAGGAGTATGGGTGAACTCCCTTGCATTTCCGTAACAAACCTGGTTGACGGTTGTGCCCACGCAGCCCTGCAACACCATCTGCAGCATCTTGGAGTCGGCGGGGTCTTGGTTTGTGGCAAAGGCCAGCTCCTGGGTCTTCTTCTGCATGTCCTCGATGGCCACCTCCATGGGGACGAGAATGATCTGAAGAAGGCGAAAAAAAAACGACAAGACGCGGTGAGACTTCTTGGGCCTTTGGCATCGGGGAGGCATCTGACCGAGGGGCCCCCCATCCCTTACGCCCACCTCCTCCTTCTGGACGACGTTGATGCGCGTCTTTATGTAAGGGAAGGCGTGAGATGTGGTGAGGATGGTTTTGCGTTTGTACTGCTCGTGCAGGTCGCCGTGGGCGCGGCCGTCCAGGGTGAAGGGTGTGCAGTACATGAAGGTGCGCAGGTTGTAGTTCTTGTCAAAGTAGGTGATCCGCTCCTTCAGCTCGTACGTGTCGAAGTACGGCTCTACGTAGGTGATCTGGAGGTAGGCCTTATTCAACAGAAGACATTAAAAAGACTATATGATTATACAGAGTGCCACAAGAATTGGTCCTGCACTGAAGATGTACACTTGCATGGTAACACTCCTGGTTCCCACAACTCGAAGCTAATGACCTTAAGGTCAACTTTGTTGTTGTGAGGGAAACCGGAGCGACCTCTATGTTTGCATACAAAAAGGCATCATTCCAGCAGAACCCTATTATGAGTAACAGTTACACAACACGTGAATGTTTAAAGTCACCTTGTTGGGATCCAGTTTGGATTTGTCCACGTGGTTGGAGTCTTTGATGATTTCAACCACGTCATCCCCAAACCTCTCCGAGTAGAACTCCTTTACAACAAAAACAGTCATCTTTAGACACAGGTTTCTCACAAACCGCAGTCAAAACCTGTGATTATCATCAGAATGAGTCGACCTCCAGTCTGTGGGAAATCTCGGCTAATTTCGTGATGGATGGCTCCTTGTAAACAAACTCTTGCTCATCGAGGTCTCCAAACCGACAGCCGTAGAAACCGACCCGGAAGTAGGTACCAAACATCCTCTGAACGCTGGGGAGGATAGAAAAGATGACAAAATGCAGAATGAGTAAAAGGAGTGTGAAGCCGTTACACTACTGCAAAAGAAGAAGAGTTGAAACGTAATGGAGCTGAAAATCTTTTTAAATGCTCTTCCTTTTGAGGCTGTAGAATCAATAATTTTGCTGAAATGCTTCACATCTTATTGCACGAGTTTCACAGATGGAAATGTTTGAAGAAATAGATGAACCTTTGTGGGAAATATATATTTGGGCTAAGGGTTTCAGTGCCTCAGTGTTACTGTAGCAAACGAGAAGGAACGTGTTTTATAACAGTGGTTCAACTCAACTATGTAAAAAGGTTCAGTGCCACTCACCGGTAAAATGTCACAGGATCAAGCAGCAGAACAAGGAGACAAAGTAGAAGAAAAGAAACATTATTCAAACAAAATATAACAAACATAAATAAAGCATTCTTGACATGACAAAAGTGTTTGTTTGTTTGTTACCTCCCATCCTGAACTCTGGAGAAGTTGAGAGAAGAAAAGAGGCATAAAAGAAAGACATTAGGAAAAGTTATTTCTTTAACAGCCCAGTTAATTGCTGCCGATTGTAAAATCACACCGTGAACTCACTTGGTTGTAGACTTTGTTGAAGGCGTCCTGCAGTTTTCCGTGGACGGTTGCCAGCTTTTTGAACTCCCTGTTGGCTTCATGGATGGGCAGCAGGATCTTGTACACTTCATTTATGGCCTCGTACATGGCTGCCTGGTGTGACGACACAATGGAAAGCCAGTTCTATACATACCACTTCATCACATAACACTCCCTCAGCCAACACTAGTGCTGTGAAACATCGTGCCGTGTGAACATGCAGCCTGTCACCATGCGGTTGGAGAATGTGAGTAGTACCATGTTAAACGACGCAGCTGCCTGCTCCAGGAGGCCCACCAGACCAGACTCGCTGAAGTATTTCCCAGCGCAAATCCCCTCCTCCTCCGGCGACAGGACATCATCCGATATGGCCGATTCCTCCAAGACGTTGGATGAAATGTTCTGCGAAAACAAAGCCATTAAAATAAGTATAATAATCTTTGTATTTCGGTCAATTTAAACAATCATGGGATTGGGTCAGTTTGGAGAGAGACTATTTCATTTTGCCAGGTTTCTGCCCACAATTGTTGTTTGTAGAACAATGAGTCACGGGGCTGAACCAGCATGCACCGACCTGAAATGTGACACAACCAATTGGCAGGTAGCGGCAATCCTCCAGCATGTTGAGGTATTCTGCCACCAGGGCGGCGCTGTGGACGAGACAGTGAGCCGCCTCGGCGTGGTTCCCTCTCTCGGAGTGCTTTCCCGCCATGTTTTGGAGCCACGTGAGACGCAGGTCGGGGGAGTTCTGGTAGCCTTTTGCGATCCTGATGATAAAAAAAACAGACACAACACCTCAGAATGTAAGTCACGAAATCATTTCTTTACACGATGCCGACACTGATGAGCATCCACGTACCTGTACATTAAATCAAGGAGCATCTCTGGATCTTGTTGATGCTCCTTCATCTTCACAGTATCAGTAAGAATCATGTGCAGGTTGAACACCAGATCCTGGACCTGAAGCACATGAATGAAATCTTGCAGTTCCTCCTCTGGACAATATGCAGACACGTGTAACGGTTGCTGCGCACCTGCTCTGGGAAAGGCGTATCACGCAGCTCCAGGTCCTCCTCGGCATAAGTAAGGATCGTCTTGAGTGACCGGCGCAGATGCTCCTCGTTAAAGTTCTGCGACGTTCCCACCAGAGAGGACAGAGACATGGTGACCTGCATCTTCACTCGCGCAAAGTTCTAAAGGAAAGGATAGACGAAGGAACAGTCGTGGGAGATTCCACTCAAGAAACACAGAGTTTGTGGTCTGTGTAGCCATAATTGCTACAAGTGGATGAAAATGCAAAACAGCGTCTGAACTTACATTTCCAATCTCAAAGTTCTGCCTCATGAGGAGGTAGAGCGAGGCCGAGGCGTGACTTCTGACCGAGCTGACGCTACTGCTGCAGTGACGGAGGAGGCGCAGGCACAGGTCTGCGCAAAGCTCAGTGTCTTCTTCAAACAGCATCTCCGGGAACTTTACACAACAGGCACACCACTCATTTGTTTACTCAATACAAAACTATACAAAACAGGATTTTACTATTTGTTTTGTTTTCAAAAACATAAATATCAATATAAGATTTCAGACTCTAAAAGTCAGACTAAATGTAACGCTACCAACTTACCTTGAAAACCAGAGCTCTCTGTGTAGTGAAGCAATGCTGCAGGAAGAGGGCGCTCTGGTTGCCTGCCATGCTGTGGAGAAGCACTCGAAGCACTCCACCTAAAACACTTTCCTTCAGCTCTGACGCCACCACAGTCTGAACAGACAAGACAGTGAAAAAAAACATATAAGAGCAGGGACTTCTCAGAAATGTAATAAAGGATGATCCATTCGTCACTATGATGCTGTTTCCTCTATTGATTTACCTTCACTACAATCTCCAGTGTGTCCAGAACAATGAGAGAGGCCTCAGTGGCCAAGTTTCCATCCACCACGGACTCCTGCTCCACCTCAGCTTTAGTCCTGGAGATGAATTTCGTTTTTGATCACATGAGATATACTAAAATCTCTCCACCTTTTACGTACAATATTTGCGAATGACTTTTACTCACATCAAGGGCTGCTATTCTGGGTATCTTATATAATGCTTAATTCTCATAACTAATACCAATGACGTACTTATCGACTCGGTCTGCATTTTGCCTCCAGTGAGTGACATTCTTCCTCCATCTAACGTTCTCTTGGCCTCCATAGGGACTCCTTTCTGGAAGAGTAAACAGAGAACAACGCCAGTGAAACAAACAGAGAGACGGACAAAGAGAAAGACAGGCGAACGTGTTTTAACGAAGCATACCTCGGCAGCGGCGGACCATCTCCTGACGGGCCCCTATGGTGCCCAGTATGGCCTCTTCCAGTCGAGCCTTCATGTCCTGAGACTTTTTAAATGTCAGGCTGTTGATCCTTTCCAGAGTCTTCTTCCCCTATACCGGCATCACAGCATATCACAAGATGGAGGCAAATAAAAAGAAATGAAACGGTAGTGTTATGAAACCGTCCAGATATTTTAATACCCAAGACGATAAGCTTTCTATGAAAACAGACGTATCTAAGATACTGTTGCTCTGCCAGGTCTGGACTGAATATCTTGAGCTCGGCTGTGTTTATCCGTGGTGACAGGTTCACAGAGGAGTGGCGGTGTTTTGCTTATTGTACCTTGTATTCAAAGCAGGAGATGCAGAGATGCAGCAGATCTAATAGGCGGTTGATTTGTAGCACGGACAGATCAGAGACCCAGCGCTCCAGGAGAGCTGCATCTGCGTTCTTCAGCACCCACAGGAAACACACCAGCAGAGTCCTGCTGCACTCGGCTGACAAAGAGCTGGATTGACGCCCAGCCTGATGAAGACAAACATAGAGAATCAGTGCCAGTCTTTAGATCTGACTAATGACCGTGACAAAGAAAAACACAGAGGGCCACCTACAGGCTAAGATGAGCAGTTGTACTTCAAGAAGAGGGGGGGGGGGGGGACTGAGAAGAGTGCAAATACATTTTGAAAGAGGGTTGGTGTGGAGTTGCAGAAAGGTGAAAGAGATGATCTGTCAGAGTGAGGCGGCAACCTCCCACACAAGAGGCAGATCTGCAACCTGACAGTGTGTAGGGCCCAGGGGAAACGGCCTGACCCCTGCCTCCATCACTCACCACTGTGGGCAGCGCAAATGCGTTGGCTTTGGCATGCGGCAAAGGGGAGCCGGCAATCGCCATGGCAACAGACTGACTGATAGTGTTGCTACTGTCTGGGTCAGCGTCGTCGACGTGGGCCGCGGCATGGCGAGCCCAAGCAGGCGAGGAGTCTGCGCAGACATAATGAAAAGCACTCAAAGGTGTAATAATACAGCAAATAAAACATGGGCGTCTCAAGGAGGAGGGGGAGGGTGACAATATAAATGGGACTGCGTTTTTGTTCTACTGACCCGAGAAGTCATGGAGCTGATGCAACGTCTCCATGACGATGGGGAGGAGGGGCAGGTAGAGCTGAGCTACGTGCGCTCTGACCTGGGGGTCGCTGTAGCGAGGGTCTGCATCATGGCTGCATAGCAGGGAGTGGACGGCACTAATGGCCTTTTTATGGAGGAAGAAAACCCTGTGGGTAAAACACAGAGTGTAATCATTGTGCACTGACACTTGTACTTTACGTCACACTGTATTGAGCCTTCAATGTCAGAGGATGCACCGGGAGAGATGTCGTGGGAGTCTTTGTTTACTGCTAATTACGGCCTACCCTTCTCCATCTGGATCCAGGATGAGAGAAAGCTCAGCTAGCAGCAAACCAGACAGGAAGTGCTGCTGGCGGAAAGGGACGGAGAGCTCAAACATGGTGGCCACGCCTTGGTCTTGAACCATGCTGGAAAATGCTGAACTCTGCAGACAGGGGACACGGGAGCAAGAAGTGAGCAAGCAGCAAAATCTGAAAAGTGAATCAGTATTCTGAAAATATTTTTCGGGAAAAAAAAAAGTTTGAAAGAACATCATGAAACTCCTTTCTTTAATGACCTGAGAGGTGGTGGAGGATGTTGAGGGGGATGGGGAGGCTGGAGGGCTGAGGGTTGAGCAGGGCAGGTTGAGGATTACGTAGTGCTCGTGGCTGCAGACGATCCGTGTGAAGTCCATTCTCAACGAGTTCAGAGAGCTGGGGTTCTGCGACGTGTGGAGCTTGTTGGCAATCTGTTAAAGGGAGGAGTTTGCCAGGTACTTTAAAAACCTGCTTTACCATTTGAAAGGGAGCACTGGAATTCATTTTTTAAATTGTTGATATAAGGAAAGGAAGGAAATATGGTTAAAACTAGGAGAGATGAATTTGGCACCTGTTTGTAGTAGGAGCGGATGAGGTTGAAGACAAAGCCCCGGTCCATGAGAGACAGCAGGTCATTCAGGAAAAAGGCCAGACTGCTGTTTAGCCTCTCCACAAGCTCCACATCCTGAGAGAGGATGGAGAATTCATGTGAGAGAAATGGTAGGACGCAATTAAACACATAGGGAAATAATGATAAGGCCCATTCGTTTATTCGACATCACTAACTCTAATAGCCATGAAGCACTGGGGACTCATTCATTCATTTAACCAGTTTCAGCCGGTTTTAATAAGCGCAGTACCTTGTGGTATCGGCCGGCGATGTCTGCACTGATTGCACAAACAAGCGCGGCAATGTCATCCACATAACGGTCTGGGAAGCGCTGGCGCCGAGGAAGGTCCATTTTTGAGGTCAGGAATAAATGATGGGCCATGCTCTTTGTCTGAGGGTAAAATAAGACACTGTTGTTTCTCCTGCTTAGATAATCCGGTCGGTGGTTTAGAGTAAGATTCATCATGTTACTCAAAACAAAAATATGGAAAATGTAGATTTGAATTTAGAATTGGTTTCTTGCATACATACCATAAGCTGGAAGAAAAACCAGGACTGCTGCAAAGCTGCTTCCCTCACCGAGCTGGTGCTGACCACCCACTGTAATGCCAGCTCCTCGTGCAGCAGCTGGACAGGAATCAACACCAATTCAAGTTTTAGCTCATGAAGAAACACTTTGAGAAAATGGATGAGCAAATGAAATTAATCTTGAATGGAACGGTGAAGTTCTTTGATGGTTATTGAAGAGTTAAAATAAGTTTTACACTGAAGGAAACATTAATCTACCACATTATGCAGACAACTACTCCTTGCAAGAGACTCTGATGAATGAAATTCAAAACTGACGAATGTTAGGACATCAAATGGTGTGAGTTCATTATGGTGACTGCCAGTTTTACCTTCTTGGTAATCTGCCTTGTGGGAACAGAAAACAAGGCCACGCTGTCCAGATAGGCTGACATGCGATTGCAGGTGCGGTCGTTTGCCTGACATGGAGTGATGGTGAGGTGAAGACAGACACGAGGACAAAGTGATGTGAAAATGGACGAATGGAAAATGGACGGGTGACCGTAAAACCCTCCGTGAACTCTGATGAGTGGTCGGAAATCTGCCCGTGCCCAAGGCAGGGATTGTGTCACTCAAACAAAACAGATATGGTCGGTGAGGCGGCAGTGAGATGATGGATTACAAAGGACGGATGAGTCATTGCGGGTGAGAAGATGTTAAAAGTTGGACATGGCTCTCAGAGTGACAGGCGGAGAGGAGCGCACAGCTGTATACAAACCCAGAGGAGTGGATGGAAAGTTGATAGGAGACGGTTTAGGATAGAGGTGAAGGTGACAAAAAGTGAGGATGAGGAGAAGGGGATCTGGCACCTGCTTGAGCTCACAGCTGGAGTTGGGGTTCCGGCGCAGCACAGATCTCGAGCCCCCAGGGGCATAAGCAGAGTTTACCCAGGAATGGGAGCGGTCAATGCCCTGCCATAAGCCACCAAAGACACATACACAACCACACACACACACACACACACAACCACACACACAAAGCGGCGAGAGGCAAGGGCACAGTGAGAGGAAGGGAAGATCATTACCACAAAGGAGATTATGCGAGGAAGGATTTTTTTGGGAGGGAATAAAAAAAAAAAAAAGGGATGTGAAAAATGAAGCTAAACCAGAAGAGGGGAGAACAAAGGAAGGGCCGGGAGCAGGGCATGAATCACAGGGAACAGTGGCACAAAGCGTAATCGCCTCTTTGACCTAAGCAGCATCATTAAATGTTGGCACAGTTCTCAGTCAATCCTCAGACTACTGATTCTGCTGTGGAGAGATGAAACAAGGGGAGGGCAGCAGATTCGTTACAAGACTAAAATAGGACAAATAGACTCATAACAACACAAGACGTCTGTTCTACTATTTCTTCTTTGGACGTGGAAAGCGACGTCATCCCAGTCTCCATCAAAAACATATTTTACAGCCACAAAAACAAAATGCATGAATGTGAAAATTGAAGGAATAACTCAAATAAGAATAAAGGTCAGGGCAAATCAATTGATATATGCATATTTCTTATAAAACATTTACATCATCAGAACATTGCAGTATTTAACTCAAAAGCTATGTTAACTACATTCAAAATCCTGCATCTAAATCCACCCCCCCCCGAAAAATCCAAAACGAATCTACCTTGCTTCCAATGATCCTTTGCACCTCTTCGTCAGGTGACACAGGTGTGGTGGCCAGGTCAGGATTGGAGTTGCTGATACTCTTGGAGCGAGACAAATGCAGACTGCTCGGCCGAGCCGTTGCTCTCGACAAGGTGGCATATTGCATTGGCATCTCGTATGACTGGGCGTTTCCTATTCATAATGACGATAAGATGAAAAAGAGGGTGAGAAATGCATATTCTTCTATTCTCTATATTACTATTCTATCCTCTTTCTTTTCACTGGATGACCATCGTACGGCTCAGTGCGTTGACTGACCTGTCTGGGGCAGTGTAGGTTCGGCGATGGGCAGGCGGAAGCAGAAGTGGTTGTAGGACGCCAGCAGATTGTTGCGGCCATGCTGATCCTGGTTTCCCTCCAGGTTTTTATGCATCTGGTTGACCAGCAAAGCCATGGTTTCGAAGGAGGCGCGGCCCAGGTTCACTGGAGATTCAATACCAGAGTAATGTGAAGTGGAAATGACACCTCAGGGGGTTTATGTAAATTTCCCCTCGCTTACCAATTTGTCCTGCTATGACCGGCGGGTAGACAATGAGCTGAATGAGCTTGTTGAGCAGCTGATGCAAAAACCTGACACACGTGTCAAGCAGAGCCCCTCTCAGTGCCGCCATACTGGCCTTCAGCTCGCCCTCCATGTTGGCCTCGGTTATGATGACGTCCTTGAGGCGGAAAGGGAAGGAGTACTCCTCCAGGACGTACACCAGAGTGAAGAATTTGTCCAGGTGAGGATCCTGGGGAAACAAGCAATGACCTCAGAGAATTTCAACCTGGCAGGTTAGATATACAGCATATCTGCTATTTTATAGATATATACAGTCAGAATAAATTACATCCAGGCACTGCTCACAGTAAATGCAAACACACAGAGCTGTCATGTAACTGTGAGTGTATGTCTGTATGTATATTTACGTAAAAGAGTATATCAAAGGAAAAGACAAACGATGGAGACTGTAATTGTCAGTATTGAACATTGTATTTTGCCAGACAGCTGCGCTTTCTACACACAAAAATACGTACTGTTGTGTTACATTATGGAAACTATAAATGCTCATGGTAATTATTTTGATCATCAGACCCCACCTTGTAATATTACGCTCTTTTTAAATGGTGCCCCGAATGAAAAAAAACCCTACCTGAGTGTGAACTGAGGAGGCCGCTGTCACCTCGACATTGAATACTCCTTTGTGATTATCCACCCACTTCATCCCCGGGAGCTGAACCTGCCACACGGTGACATCCAATTCACTTAACTCTCCGTCACATCATGAGCAGAGGCTGGAGGCAGGTGAACTGATATTCACACAGTCTCTTTGAAAAAATTAAAAAAAGACACTCACGTCAGGGGTGAGGACAGAGTAGCTCGGTGGTGGCTTCTCCACCGAGACGGGCAGACTGAAGGAGCCCGCCCGCAGTCGGCCATGCTGCATCAGAGGGATCCACTGCGGGGCAAGAGAGAGACATTGCAAACTCTTATCGATGGCAGCACAACAGTGAGTGAGCGTTCAAAACAGCGAAGCGGTTGGTTGGTTGCGTGGGTGGGTGTGTGGGTGTGTGGGTGTGTAAAATGTGGGCCTGCTGACGGAGCTTGCTCACAGTGTAGCCCACGGGAGTCTCCAGAGGAGTGTTTTGTTTGGGCTGGCAGCTGATGTGATAAAAGGTGAACAGCAGATGGTGGTTGTCTGTCAGATTAGCGGGGATTTTCATCTTCATCTCTTCGTAGAATTCAGGAGACCTACAGGGCAAATAGTTAAATACAACATTGAAAATAAAAACAGTGGGGGGAGGAGAGAAAAAGAAAGTTGTCCGGACCAGCAGAGGGTCAGTTGGCGACTGTGTGCTTACTTGTTGTGGTAGATGATGGGCGTGTACGCCTCTTTCATGAACTCTGCACAGCTCGACTTGCCAAAGATGACCTGGACGAAACATCAAAGAATAAAGTTTAGACCATTTATGGTTGTTTCAGGATCAAAAGTGGGCCATTGAAATGTCTGATCAATCATGTAGGAACCTTACCACCGTGATTTTATGCCTTTCCTAGTGTCAGAAATAAATACATAACCGTACTGATATTTTATGAATGCACAAATTGTTTGTATTTTCCTATTTTCCCCACAGGTGCGTCCTTTCTATGGAGGCTGCCATCGTTTCAAAGTAGCGCAGCATCTGAAAACCTTTAACCCTGATAACTGATGGTAATCACAGGTTCTCTCTCATGTTTGAAAGGAAGAGTAGGAGCGGGGGGTGTTTGGCTGCAACATGCAAATGAACCACTGAATATCGTTAAATCCTCCACCCTGATCCTTAAAGATGAAAAATCTCCAAAACGCCTTATTATTATAACGTGCATCAAAACTGTGTGATTGAAGATAAATACGTCAGTTACAATGTAAAAGATTTACATTGGTTCCCCAAATGAAAATAGAGGTCCCCTGCAAACTGCACAGCTGGTGCAAGAAGCTGCTTTGAAGACGTTTGCCTGACATATAGTGTTTCACCGCCTCGAGCTCTCCTTTGTGACTGACGTTTTTTAACACGGCAGTTTCATCACTTGGGTCATGAGTGACTGTGACTCACCGGCAAAGCTTGACTGGGGTCCTCTCCTGCCATGAACTGAACCTTCACGGCGATGTTTCTCACTGAACCCTGGCGACTGCTGAAGTTCAGACTTTGCGGGTAAACATACAGCAGATTCCTGTGAGGACGAAAGACACGCATGAAATGGTTCATTGTGAAAATGTCACTTCAGCCAGTAGAAATAAAAAGTTAAAGTCTGTAATGCTGGATTCATATCGGAACTCTAATAGCTTTGGGGGGTGGGTGGGGGGGGAGTCCTGTATTTGCACATGTGGAACGTTGTAAACCAGTAGCGGTCAGGCACTTCAACCCCTTTCCAAATCAAACAATTGAGGTAACTCTTGTTCATCTTGATTTTACCAACAGGACACGACTCACCACGTCGATCACATACAATTCAAAAGAAATGAACTCCACATATTGTGACACTGCTCAGTGGAAAACATATACTCTCTGTACAAAGGCTGGCATAATGATAAGTGTGTCACACGTGATTTTGACCTGAATGACGAAACGAGTATCTCGGGGGTTACATTTTGAGGCAAGGTCACTGTGACTCCGGCCACAGACGAGACCTGGCATCGAACCACAGCTGAGCTAATGTTTGACCACAGTGTTGCATGTACACATCCAATATAAGGCACAGTGAGCCGACCCCTGTGGAGTCTTCATCCAGGAGCTGCTCTCGTGAGGCCAGCCTCGGTCACTTTGTGAGCCACAAGAATGATCAAGATGATCTGGGCTCTGTGTTTGCTTTACGCAGCTGGCGGTTTGAGAGAGGCCCGTGCCGGTGTGATCCCAAAGCCGGGGAGCAGGGTGGAAGACGAGGCAGCACCGCTGCAACAACTCAACGTGCTGATGTTTGGCGTCATTCAGTTGAGCGAATCGCTCGGTTACGTTTTCGAGACAACGGCGGCAAAGATGGCGAAGATCGGCCAGGCGATTAGGAGCCTTGAGGGGACTCTGCAAGCGCTAGGGAAACAGACTGAGCAGGCAGCTGAGACGGAGAGACAGATGAAAGACGTGATAGAGTTGCTACAGGTAAGAGAGCGCGGAAATATGTAAACAACGACTGCCCGTGTGCCGTTACTATGGGAGAAAGAAATCAGAGTTCCAGTCAGATTAAATTCCTGTGTTTGTCTGCGATATCAGCTGAACAGACACACGACAAGACTGTGTTGACTTAGGAAAATGTCTTAACACAAGAATGCTAGGACTATGTCTGTTATAGATGAAGTATCATAATACTTATCGTGTACAAAGGTAGCACAATGCTCACAGTCTAATCTTTATAAGGACATCTGTAACCAAATCTCTTTCTCCGTGTGATCCAATGAAATCCTTCTGATTCTATACGATTTAGTGCTTAGGCACCACTTCTCCTTCTATACTCGCCTCCTATCCTGAATTCAGTTATATTTCTGATGCACATGGATGTATCAGACCCTTTCATTGGAGATGAGAGAGTGTGAGTGTCATTAGAAAGCTGCGTGTTCCAGTGAGGAGCAGGCAGCTGCCAGCTGCAAACGACTCATTGCTGGGGGTAGAGGATAATCTGGGCAGATGCTCCTTTGACAGGCCCAGATGGCCGAGCAACACGCTCAGGCCATGACGACTAAAGAGCGTCTGGCCAGCGTGGAGCAGGAGGAGGCGGAGCTGAAGACAAAAGTGAGGGAGTTGGAGATGTATCTCGACAACGCCGCATCCGACAACATCAAGGAGCTGCAGGTAACAGAACGCCACACTTCAAGGTCCGTCAGCGGGGCTGTCGCACCAGCCCGCCGACGTCCCCCCCCGAAGGCAGAGGCACCACAGAACTTAGCGTATCTGAATGCGAGTCATAAAACACTAAATAGGTTCACTTTGCTCCCGTTTTTAGGAGAGAGTGGGGGAACACTCTTACGTCTTGAAAGGTTTACAGGAATTGACCCAGTTCCACAAAGAGAATATTGAGGCCCAGAACGAGCATCTTTCCAAGCTGCAGAGGATGGTGAGGCACACGTTCAAAAAACATCTAATGTTTGGGACTTTTCAAGTTTATGTTGAATTAAATGTGCATTTTCTTCCTCCTCCTTCCAGAGTGAAGGTACCACATGGTTCTAAGATTCTCTGCCGCGGTCTCTCCAATGAAAGCAGCTCTGAAATAGTTGAGTCCACTTAAACGTAAACGGTGGAACATCACTGCACTCCTTCCCAACCCACGACCCAACTGTGTATACTACAGATATGATGTATGATCAGAATATATTTTTTGTTATGATAATGTCCAGCAATCATCTGTACTTGTCTGACACATGCATACAAGTGCAGTCTATTTATACCGTCCTGAAATAAATCCTACCCTCACTACAGTTGATATAATCAGTCAATATTCAGTTGGAAATAATGTCAAGTAATAATCTGAATTGTAAATCTCTTAAAGGGTGGGATTTACAGCAGGACCGCTTAAGTTAAATGCTCATCAGATTCTTTCTTGTGTTATATTTTGTGTGCGTTTTGTTTATCTCCATTGTAATGTATTTGGAAAACTTATATTTCAGTAAGACATTCCAATTAAGTTATTAAAATGTAAAAAATGTGTGTTTCATCAGACAGTTTTGTGGTCTTTTCAAAAGGTTATATATCTATATATATCTCTCTCTCTGTCTATATATATATATATATATATATATATATATACACATATATATATATACATATATATATATATAATTTTAGACTCTATAGATTTTACATAACAGAGAACTCGATGATGAGGTATGACTTGAGGTTTAGAACCTGCTATCCTCTTCCCACAGAACTAAGGGCTAAAGGAAACACAATGAGCTCCGTGTGCGGGGACAAGTTAAATGTGTATTTGTTCTAAAGGTCATCTTGTGATGCGTGTGTGTGTGTGTGTGTGTGTGTGTGTGTGTGTGTCATGTAAAGGACAGCACTCACCTGTACGTTGTGTGTGGAGTGTACACATAGCGAGCAGGGAACTCCTGCACTTCTTTGGTTGGGCGAACACGCAGGTCAGGGTAAGGTTTCACATGAAGCAACTCCGGTGACAGGCAGTAATGAGGCAGGTCAGGAGCTGGAGAGATGTCGATCTTCAGCTGGGCTGAGGAACCAGATGCCAACGCAAAAGAGTCAACACCTCCCGTGAACATTCGAATAGGTTTTCACAGTCGCAGTGCGGAGGGAAGAATCTCACCTGTGACAGGCCTCAGTCTGCGCAGAAGAGACGATGGTCTGCGCATATCTGCCAGGTACTTGTACAGGTCCTCGTCACATAACCTGTCTCCCTCCTTCATACACATGAATAAAAAATGCTTTAAAACGTTATAGTTAGGATAAGAAACATTTCATTATCAAGGAGTAAGAGCTGCCTCGAATAAAGTACACGATTTAATAACAGAGAGTAATGTTTATTGAAGCCTTAGAGCATATTCCTTTTCAAGATAGTGCGGCCTATATTGAATAATATAAAGTTATACTGAAAAGAAAACTGGTCAGCATTTCTTTATTACACAATGGTTTTAAGTATCCCTTATCATTTATGTCTAGAAACCTATTTAAAAAATCCATTATTCTTTTATACATTATTCGATAAATGGCAATCGTTTCCTTGGATTAATGACTAAACTGCAGAACTCAAAACTGGGCTCCTAATCAAATCATTTGGTGCCAGTTGGTTCATTTTGTCTTTTGTTGTGTGAGGCTCAACTGAAAAATGATGAGTCAGCTGTTACAATGTATAATCATATTAAGTTTTATGCCCTGGCAGAGTCTGACCTGTTTGAAGAAGTTTGTGACTGTAAGCGTTGCTGGTCTGAAAGTGGCAAAGTTACACATATCGTCTCCAATGCTCATCCGCTCAAACCCCTTCTTCTTTTTCTCGTTCCACGTTCCATGACTTTTCTTCTCTGGTTAGAAAATAAAGGAATAAAGAGGCATGTGCATGATTGGTGATTACGAAAATACTTAAGTTCAGTGTCAGATGTCAGTTCAGTTTTGATGGACAAATACAGAACTAGTTGAGTTGCACGATAACAAAGTCTGTCAACACTGAACAAACTTCCAAGGGGAGAAATCATATCAAAACATTCTGCTAAAGTATAAATATCAAAATATTTTTATACACTAGAAATTACTATTGGCATCACTGCCAGGTAGATGGGCGTTAAAGAGTACACGTGCAGGTGAGGGAAAGCAAGACTAGACGTGTTTGGAGTAAAGCTGTACCGGAGTCAGAGTCCGGGTCAGACCGATCCAGACCTCCCACGCTGCTGACTATGTTGAGGAGGTGAATGGCGGTCCAGGCGAAAGGCATGCGAAAACGACCCAGACGACCGCAGGACTGCTCTGCCTGCTGACGCAGCTTGTCCAGCTTCTCTTTGTGCTGAAGTATAAGTAAACAAGATATGATGAAAACTAAATAAACAAAAGAAAGAGGTTAGGCTTAAAATATATGCCACAGCCAAAAGAGGGGGGGGGCAAAAGGAGGGATAGTAAATACTGCTAGTCACCAGACCGGATTGAGAAATGCATGTGGGGGACATGTGCACACTGGGTGCTGTCCTTGACCGTAGCAAGAATATGACATTTTGACTGTATTACCTTCAAGGAATCGGATTCTTTCATGACCATGTAGGGTTCACAACATTCTCCAATGTCCCCTTGTTGAAGGACTTTCTCCAGCTGAAATACAACAAATTGCACCTTTAAATACTAAAGTAAAAAAGGAAATGGAATGTCTGCATGAACCATCAACATTGTCAAATTACTCTGGGTGGGTTTCTCAGTACCTTGATGACGAGGAAGATATCAGCCGAGGGATATGTGATGGAAAAAATGGCGGAACGAGCCAACGTGGATATGGCTATGTGCGGTGTGTGGGGTTTGAGCAGCCCTTTCATCTGATCCGAGTTCAGGTCAAAGTAGAAATTCTCAGAGATCTGTCAGAGAGAAGATTGAGATAAGCGGGAAGCAACAGAGGGAGGGAGAAGGAAAGATGATAATGGAAATGCACGGTAAGGGATTTTAATTCACTTATGACTCAGTGATCTAAACCGCAAGACCACTTAGACCTTTTACAGAGGAGGGAGATTCAATTAGCCGAGCATGAGCTCAGCATTTTGTGAGTGGTTTTACAAGGTGAAAGCCTTTGGAAGAATACTCACTGTACCAATTTGTTGGAATTAAAAATAAATACCTTTTTCTTTTCCTTGATGTCATAGAGAGCGAGTGATCCGAATATTGGCTCAATTTCTATTTCAAACCTAAAGAAAAAGACAAAAGATGCGGTGGTTGTAAAATAAAGAAAGCATTGAGGGTCTCTCTGACATTGCTGAGAGCACAAAGACAAACAGTGAGTGTCAGCATTATTCTTACTTCAGAGACAAACACTTGACCATGATCCTCTGGCCACAATGTTCCTTGGGTACTTCAGGAACAGAGCATCTCTCCACAGCTTCATCCTGCATCACAAACACAACAAAGCCATGTACCACACACACACACACACACACACACACACACACACACACACACACACACACACACAAGTGTAACATTTACACAGATGTCATGGCAACGTGGCAGCAGAAAAAGCTGCAGTGTGTACATAGATATAAAGAGGAATGGAGTGAGAAAAAGAGGAAAGAAAAGCAAACAGTGGCCTGACAGAGGCTGAGGAACATTCACCTCATGGGAAATTCAATAATGTTAGTCTAGTCGGAAGAAGAGGGGGAATGGATCTATGAATACGTCCACTAGTATTCTGCTGTTTTTGGTGGAGACATCTTATACCAAAGTGGTTGATGCTGCAAATACGCAAACGAATTTCAACCAAACAGTTGTTGTTTCTAAACATATCACTGCCTGTGTAGTGGAATATATCTGTAATAAAAAATAGATTTAGTTTGAATCAATGACTTAACTCCATTCAGATATGGCCGTTCAGCGTGATATTGGACGATGAGCGTGAGGCGCTTGATATTGTGTTAAAGAAAATGGAAGAATTTGAGATCCGGAGTGATTCATAACATCAATCAGGTAAAACCAAATATAGATTACGCCCTCTGGTTTTTAAAAAGAGCATCATGATTCATTTTTCATCTCAACCTGCTCCAGTGGTCACACACTTGAATTGATTTTCAGCCAACTCACGATGCATCATAACATCCCTTAAAAAAAAAATTGGACTGATGTTTTCACGAGTTGTTGTATAATGATATAAAGTCCCCAACAAAGCAAAAACAAAGATGTTTTTAGCGCAAACCTCATCTGGGGGAGGGTAAAGCCCCAGCAGGTCACTGTGGCGCCCCTGCAGGCGAGCCTCGGTGTTGCAGCGGTCCATGTCCTCAGCTGCTGTGCGTTCCAGCACAGATGGCAGGAGAGCATCTGGGGAAGAGTTCTTCAGGTCAAAGATGCTGGAGGCCCAGCTGCCCCGCGGGGTCTCATCCAGGCTAACTGACCGCCGCTTGGCGTCATCCTGAAACGCAGAAGTGTGAGAGGGGTGGGTGAGGTCATACCCCGCCCCCGCGCTCCTTAACGTGAGGATGGCTTTGAAAAATGGGGAGAATAGCGCAAGATCCCATTACGTCATCAGCATCGTTGATATGATTCATGTGAAAGAACGTGCGATGGATAATGGACAAGGTATATCCATTAATCCATTACTCATTCTCCATACGACTAACTCACTGCGCAGAGTGTACTCAATAAGTCAGGCTTGCCTTCGCCATCATAATGAGGCATGCTTCAGTGCTTGGATAATGTGTTCTTCTTTTTCCAGGTACAAAAAAAACAGATGAGGAGCTTGACGAGCATAAATGACCTCAGCGAAGTCACCGGAATACCAGCAGCTACCTGGTCATCCTGACGCTCTGTGGTCGCAGCCTCGTCCAGCTCAAAGGTCTGTTTGACCAGGCCTCGCTGCCTCTCCCTCTGCCGCTCTGAGTTGTGCGGCGTGTATGTGGTGCTGTAGCGCTGATGCCTACAACAAAAAAGTTGTCACTGTAAAAATGTCGCTGTCAATCATGTGAAAAGCGAACAGTGGCGGGGGTAAAAAAAAGCGGTGCAAGTTATGCAATACAAAAAGGTAAAAAAAAACCCAAACTGGGCTAATTCAATGAATATCACAGCCGACGGCGCTTACTTTCTTTGAATGACGAGCCAGTTGTCTGTGTAGACTGCCAAGGCATCTCTCACTCGGGGATCCAGGGACCTGCATAGAAAAACACATTAATTATTGAGCAAAACATGCGTTTAATATTTATGTTGAGTCAGTGTCACAGAAAGGAAGGCTTTGTTCTTGTCTGTCGAGATGGTTGTCCTCCATTACTGTAATATTAGGCGTCTGTGTGTGTGTGTGTGTGTGTGTGTGTGTATGTGAGTGGTAGTGTAAAGATCATGGGATGTGAATGTTAGAGCTGGACTTACTCCTCCTCCTCTGGCAGCGGAGGCTCCAGTGTAACGCAATCTTTGTCCAGCTGGAGGAGCTCCAGGTCATCTTGCGGGAACTCCATCAGCTGCCTGAGCGGCCCAGGCTCCACCCCGGGAGCATGGCTGCTCACATACTCCTCAAAGTCCACGGGTTCAGGCACCTCAGTCAGGGGCAACTGGAATCCACGTGGAAACAATATTAGTTAAAAACTATGACCCCACAGGGGACAGGGGACAGGGGACCATTGGGACAGACTAAATGGCTAAACCCAGAGTGAAAAGTTATACATAACACTATATACATCTTTTGATTTTGACAATTGTGTATTTCAATTGTTTGGATTTGTCATTTCTCACATAAGTGAGGAGGTCACAGAAGTGTTCATGCAATGCATCTACAACCTTACACAACACACACAAGACTGTAGATATAGATGGATATCATATATCCATTAATTTTCAAGAAATAGTATCCTTGATAAGAATTCCACAGTTTGGACCAATCACAGCCTTTCACCATGTTTGTAATTGCATCAAATTCCGAATAAATATAAAACCAAAGCAAATAAACTCAGTAGACACTTAAAAGTTTTTAAATTGTTCTTCTGTCCTTTTAAGGCACGTTTAGACTCAAACAAGTAAATAGAATGTATTCCACCACTTAAGTCAGGTTTTTTGATTATCTAAACTCTCTCAATCCTATTTTGGGTGCGCAGCCACGCACAAACCTATCCTGGATGGCAAACGTCACAGGTGACCCCTCAGTGGGTTTATCATGTTTTTAAAACCCCCCCTCTTCACCTCCGCTAATTAAAAGCTTCACTCAAACAGCATCACTTGTATCTACGCTCAAATCGGACTGACTCAGAGGTACACCCATCAATTTCTGACCTCACTAACTGGAGCCTCAGACCTGTTGGCTTTAAACTGTGGCAGTTAAACACAGGTTGACTCACAGGGAGGTGTCCACCGCTTCGTTTCTTGGACAGCTGGGGAGAGCCATAGTCTCTGGACACTTGTTTCCGGACCTCTGCAGCAACGGTCCTGAAAAACAAACAGAGGTTTGTTGGATCCTCAACCAACGAAAACAAAGCTGTGACATGTCTCTGATAACCAGCTGCAAAAAAAGATGGGTGAAGATTCATTTAGATTGATTTGATATGTGAAGGCATGAATCTGATGAATCCATCTAAGAACTTAAATCGATGCCAAACACCCAAGGGCAAAACTAATATCATAATAGAATACAAATTTGCATAACCAAAACCCTCTTTCGCCATTCAGTCTCTCTCACTCGTTTACATTTCTCAGAGTCAGAGTCAAAGCCTGATTGCAGAGGCAACAAGCTCCTCAGCACAGCCACAGCTTAACCCATGATGTTTTGTAGAAATGTATACTGTATATGATCCCCCCTCCTCCTCCTCCTCCTCCTACAGTTTTGGGCTTCTGGTGCTGTTGGGGATGCTTAAGGCCAGCAGCTGTTCTCAGTCAGGACTTCAGCGGATCTCACGGAGAGGTGGCGAGTTGGCTCCATGGAGCAGGCACGGAGCCAGAGCTGTGTCCACGGCCTTTATAGACCAACGGCAAAAGGGGAGGCTTAAAGACAGACAATGCAGGAAGGGGGGGAAAAAAACAAAAACAATCCCAACACAGATAGTGATAGAGAGCAGCTGCTCCTCTATAACCACAAAATGTCAGTTTCTCTCATATACACAGCTGCAAGGGCTTAAGCATTTCCCAAAACTGTGGTCGTCATGATTACACAGCTACGGTTCATGGCTTCATTCTGTCAATACACAAGGCCTGTAATGCAGAGAGGGCCTCTGGTCTGTAATCTCATCTCCAGGGTACAGCCATAGAGACATTTCACACTCCAAATGATGGCGGAGCCGTCTTTGAAAGTCGACTCTTTCCGCAAGTTGTGAGGCTCTAAAAGGGCAGAGAATAAATGTGTCTGCAGATCAGCACACCTCCATTTAAAACAGGAAGAGGGAAAGCTATCGACTGCAAACGCAACAGACAGAACGCCCCTTCCCACCCTTTCCTGCATCCTGCACTAAACAATGGTCTGGGTCCCACTTAGGAGAGGAAAGGCAGAACTCGGGGAATGCAGCGAGGGACCGTGAAAAACTAATAAGTCCACAGAAAATGGTGGTAGCAATTAACTGGCATCTACATAAAGTGATTTCAAATGGTATGTATTCAGGATGGAGCTGAGACCAGATTCTGATGTCGCACTTGGATTTGTATGTATGTGTATATGATACTTTGTTTACATTTTTGTTCGTTTTATTAGGGATAGCAGTTATGATGCACTGATTTCTGACTCATGAAAATGTGTGATTTGGACAAAAGAAAGGTTAAATAATAACAATATTGGTAAAAAAAATAATAATAATACACGTGAATGATTAAGTGACATCTAATGGTAAAGTTGGATGCATTTTACGGGTGAATACGTCTCACCTCATTCCTTATGTGCACACATTTAAGTCAACCTGTGGTATCACTCATTTGTTATGGAAACTAAAAAAGGGTTCTGATTCTAGGCCTCTATAAAAAAAAAAACATGGCAGCCCCCATGAAAATAATAATAGAAGGAGCCACTTTCAGGGTAAACAAATGTGTACAATTTGATCATTCTATAAACAACCCATACTTAAATGCAATGCTTGATCGTAGTAAATGACATGAGACCTGGAATTAGCATTTTGATTAGAACACAGTTCGTGCCCATGCAGTGCTCCGACTATACTCTGTTGAATAGAGGCAGAACCAGTTTACAACGTGTGGGAACAGGTTAATGCTGCAAGGCGTTCACACACCAAGTCACCGACAAAACATCCTAAATGTCACTTTGGAGCTTTCCTCTGAAGTATCACGGGATTTTAATGGCCCCGAAATGACACACCCCGGTCCCCAGATTAGCCGTAAATCGTCAGCGTTAAGCAGCTCGATGGTTGTCGGCGACAATGCTCTTAACGATGCTACCATGAGGCAAACAAACGAGCTAATAATAAACTCTGGACAAGTATCCGGGAATAGCAAACACGAAACTTCTATTTGTGGTTCGCCTGTTTTCATGAGAGCTACTTTAGCTTTGGAAACAGGTTAGAGAAACTAGCTAACATGCTATGTTTGTGAATGTATACTGACACCGAGCGTCCGGCAGGTCAGTCACACACACACACAGACACACACACACACACACATACAACTGCAGCGGTTAAACAATAACTTCAGCTCCAGACTCACCGGTTGATTTTATGAGCAAACGCCCTCCTCTCGCTGGCGGTAGATGTCATTTCTCGACCCCCATGTAGAGAACAACTCCTCGAAGTCAAAGTGAAAGCTCTCCCCCGTCTCTCCGCCTCCTTGTCCCGTCTTGAGTGAGCCTGATGCGGACACCGCTTCCTCCTCCACGCCGGGACCGGGACACGGATCCCTCCTTGTTCCTCCTAGCGGTCGGGAGCTGAAGCGCAGCCACTAAGCATCAAGCTGGAACTAGAGTACACATATTGTGTCCGGTATTATTTCAAAATAAAATCCAATTGCATCGCTTAATTAATTATCATACTGGACCAACTTTGTTTGGGAGAACCCATACGATACTGAGACACGATACCGGATGTATGCTGATCTCAAACCTGTATATCAATGCCGTTTCATTTATTTTCACAACAAGACCCACAGCTTCACTTCCGGTTTGATCATATATTCCCGTTAGTTTAACAGCCCGGCGCGAGATGACTACTTCCACCATCTGTTCCCACAGAAATCTCACCTGACCGGTTTACAGTGAAATGATAATGACGCCCATCCAACTTAGTTTAGGGTTTCACTTCTGTTTCAAATTTAGGAAGCAGCAGCCCAAACTAGTTTCCAGGCTGTAAATAGACATGTTGTGCACCGGGTTTCACTTTTACTTTGAAAAACCTGCCATAGAATTTTTGTTATTTCCGCCTATCTTTTTTATCAGGTGTGTCAGTCATCTGTGAAAAACCTCCCCCTACAGTGGTCTGCACGAAAGGAGCCATCCACATATTGTTTTGATTGGCCTGTTCATTGACTTTGACCTAAAACACAAAGTAAGTACAACCCAACCCATTTCAACAGAATACGATTCCAAAATCACTTGCCACATATTCATCATACCACTCCAGCCAATTCCGATTGTCTTGTTTGATTAATTTAAATTAATTGAAGAAACGAACATGTGCACAACAGCACCACGGAGAGGCTTGCAGGCGCCATAGCAAGTGTGTGGGAGGCGATGTGGATTGTTGCGCCGACACCCGTCCAGCAGGTGGAGCTGTTCACCGCGATTGGGAAAGACAGGAGGGCCCTGGCTCACCACTGCTTGTTTGTGAGTCAGTCATCAAATTTGACCTCTACGAGCAGATGAGGAGGAGCCACCGGTGAGACTCTTCACCGGATCAGCTGTACAAATGTAAGACAGCGCTACCAGTGGAGAATCCATGGATGCAGAGCTGAGATTATCTTACGGCGCCGATCCATCTGAGAGTGTGTGTCTGACAGCCTTCATTCTGTGTCTCCTTTGACATGACGAGGAGTGACATTGTCTGGCCAAAGGACCACTCCCGTTTATTCCACTGGCAGGTCCACGTGTCCCTCCTCCCCGCCTGCAATCACCCCACACCCTCCACGCCTACTAAGAAAAATGAATATTGCCATTCCTGCCGCTGCTGCGCCCCCCCCCCCCCCCCCCCCCCCCCCCCCCCCCCACCCCACCACCGCACCCCCCCCCCCCCCA
>JAFBJT010007221.1:50881-63092 GCA_016785325.1 Chascanopsetta lugubris
GTTTGAACAAGTTAATGATCCGGGGTGGAAGGGGGGTGGGAGGTGGGAGGGAGGGGGGTGGGAGGTGGGAGGGAGAGGGGGTGGAAGTTGGGAGGGAGAGGGGGGGGGTCCTGTCCTGTGACCTGCTGCGTGTGTTGCAGTGTTGTCATGTAGTCAACGACCCAATCAGGCTCTGATTCACCAACTAAAAAAAAAAACCCCCAAAAACCTAAGCCCCTCCCCCCATAGTAAATAACCCAGTAAAACTCACACGAGGTGAAACCACACTGTGACTTCACAACAGCAACACACACACACACACACACACACACACACATACACACACACTCTTACTCACACCGAGTCCTCAGGGGGGTTTGAGTGGCGACTGTAGTCCCAGAACATGCAGCCTCCTCCTCCGTGCTCATTAAAAGTGCACAGTGGGCGGCCCCCGGCCTCGCACCGCCGACCAGAGCCAGGGTTTGAAGCCGGGCCTCGCCACGGCAACGGGCCCCTCGGTCTGCGACGCCATCTGTGGTCCCCGCCACGGCGTCCCACCCGACCAACGGGGGAGCCACTGAAGACAGAGCTACCAGGACTGTGTTTTCAAGGACGCACGTGTGTCCCATGACATTGTGTGTGTGTGTGTGTGTGTGTGTGTGTGTGTGTGTGTGTGTGTGTGTGTGTGTGGGATATATTTGGGGCACGCCTGAGCTACAGGCAAATATCATCCTCATCCGTTTCTCTGGCCTGAATGTGTTCTCCTGGAGCCTGATGACGCCATCACACACGGAGCTCAGTTATTCAGGGCTGCCAGAGGAAGGGAATCACCACATGGGCTGCGTTCACCAAATCAACTCTGCACCGTGATGTGATATGATGCCTCTTCACGAGCTCCCGCAACAACCAATCACCTCATTCGCCACCTCGGGTTTGAAGTCCGACATCATTTAAAAAGGGGGAAATGGAGACTGTTGCACTTTTTCAATCACTTTTTCCACCGAGTGAACCAAACCTCCGGGGCAGAGGGACGAGGCAAAATGTGAAGTGGAAGAACGTGCAGTTCACAGGGTGGCCACTTGAGGGTGACCCCAAAAGTGAGTCAATCCCCATGGACTCCCATGTTAGAATGGTTCAACTTTAGAGGTGAATGAAACCTGTTTAAAGCCTGGTACAAACTTTGGTTTTCGTCTCTATCAGAAACATTTGGGTGATTTTTTTTTCAAACTTGCTTATTTTTCTTCTTCGCAGGTTTCAAATTGTGCATATTTAAGGGGCGTGGCCTCGAGTGACACCTGGGCCACGTTCTATATAATTGTTTTGTAATTCTATTTCTGTAGATAGAAGTGACCGAAATCTTACATACTGCACCTTTAGGGGTAATGGGGGGGAAAAGAACACATTCAGGTGCATATCAAGTCATGAAAATGTCTGTATGCAATTGTTTAGTAATATTTTTTTTTTTCTACCGCTGAAAGTGACAAAAACCTCACACGCTGCACCTTTAAACCTGATCGATTATTATGGGATGTCATGTAAGTTCATATGTAAAGGGAGACGTCCCAATACTTTTGGCAATGGGTAATGAAAACTGGAACTGGTGATGAGAACAGAAGAGCAGAGAAGACGTTGGTTATGAATGAGAGACTCAGAGGCGCAAAGCCACAGGGTTTGGGACGGGGTCGGCCTGCATGTGCATGCTCTCCTCCTCCTCCTCCTCACACACACACACACACACACACACACACACACACACACACACACACACACACACACACACACTGAAGTCATGTGTGAAGTAAAGACAGCGGAGTCCCCTGAGACTCTCTCTCTCCCGACATGATTTACAGCCCCTGTCACACACAATGAGATGAAAGTGGGTCAGCGTGATGAAATATACCATAACCGCGCACTTGATGACTCAAAACGCTGCGTGAAGAAAACACAGGGCGCATCTCCGCCCTTTATTATGCTCTTATGTAATATTTATATTTGCGGCGGCATTAATGCACATTAACACACTCGGCTGAGGTCACGGGAAAGGAAACGCTGCTCAGCAGACGAGAGGAGACTTGAGACCGTGGACCGAGGATTCGCTGCAGACAAAAAGCTCCACATTCCGCCGGGTGCAAATTCACACACCCCTCACCACATGTTGTTTGTGCTGCAGCGGCCAGTGTGTGTGTGTGTATGTGTGTGTGTGTGTTTGTAGAAATATCCACTGTATTGTCATACGATGTGCTGAGGTGTCATTACATAACAGTGTTGGTCAGAGAGAGGTGAGTGGGTGGGTGTGGGTGGGCAGGATGGGTTGTGTGGGTGGGGAGGCGGGGAGCGGGATGCCGATGTGGTGTGTGTGTGTGTGTGTGTGTGTGTGTGTGCATACATCACCTCACCAAACGTGGCTGTCTTGAATTTTAATGAAAACTCAAAAAGGTCTTTTGTTTGTCCATTCTGGGCCACTGTAAAAACATGGTGATCCAAAATGGCAGCCTCCACAGAGAGAACCTGATGTCAAAAGAGCGAGCTCATTGTGGATTGATGAAAACAACAAATCACACATTCAGGTGATTATTCACTCCTTTAAAGGTGCAGTGTGTAAGATTTTGATAGTTTTTCACTTCTAAAAATATTACAAAGAATTACATATTGACATTTCCATTAATTTATAATGACATGAATGTATTTGTTTCCCCCCCATAACACTTAAATGAGCCCTTTAATGTATATCTAAATGAGGAGCGGGTCCTCTCTACGGGGGCCACCATGTTTTTACTGTAGCCCAGAGTGGACAAACTAAACATCTTTTGAATCTTAATAACAACTGAAGTCGACCACAGGTTCTCCTCCATGTTCAGAAGGGTGAGGTGATGGATACAACATGCAACTTCACCTCTAGATGTCACCAGATCTTACACACTGCACCTTTAATGTTTTGATCCATCTCTAAGGTCACAGGGTGAAGTGGATTCTGCTCACGTTGTGGTGAAGGAGGAGGAACAGGCTCAAATGTCCGGTGTGGAAAAGACAATGGTGTTTCTCAGGTGTGTCGACAAAGGACTTTCCTTTGAGGCAGCAGATACTGAGACATGTAAGGTAAACCATGTGGGGGCACATCAAAGGTGACTGCTCTGACCACCGGGCCACTACCGCCCCACTTCCAGGGCAGATAGAAGAGGCCAAATCTGAAGTGGAAGAACGTGCAGTTCACAGGGTGGCCACTTGAGGCTGACCCCAAAAGTGAGTCAATCCTCATAGACTCCCATGTTCGAATGGTTCAACTTTGGAGGTGAGTGAAACACGTTTAAAGCCTGGTACAAACTTCGGTTTTGGTCTCTATCAGAAACATTTGGGTGATTTTTTTCTAACTGGCTTATTTTTCTTCCATGCAGGTTTGAAAGTGCGCATAATTGAGGGGGCGTGGCTTCTTGAGTGACACCTGGGCCGCCCTGGCACGTTCTGTGGATGCTGTGACAGCACCATGCACGGACCCACCCCCAGCTCCACCTGTGCTCCGCCTCTTTGCCCATTTTCGGACGAACCAGGAAGCGGGTGGCATCAGCAGGATGATGACAAAGTACCTTCTTTTAACCTCACCGATGAGCTCACGTGTTTTAACTTGGATTTTGCAAATCTACAAATGTTCTAAAGAGTTGGACAGTCTGCCTTTGATCTTTCAGTGAAAGCCAGTAACGACGGTGTGAAGTGCAGAGCCCTCATTGATTGTAATATGACCATCTTACTCCGAATTAAAGGTGCAGTGTGTGAGATTTGGTGACATCTAGAGGTGAAGTTACATGTTGTTACGATGGTAAAAATGTCTAGATAGTTGTTTTGCTATTCACGCTGCACCTTTAAAAACCTCTGCGTTTCCTTTGAGACAGCCGATACTTAAACATGTGTCGTAAAGCATGTCAGGGCACATCAGAGACCGGCCACAGGTTCCATGTAAACCTGCATGTAAACAGACTGATGGGGGGTCAAGGGGTCACGGAGAGAGTGGAGGCCAGAGGGTAAAGAAAGCATGACTGAGGGATGATGGTTGATGACCATGATGGTGGTCATGAGTGTGGAAAGAACATGTCTGGTAAACTATGATAGTTTGTGTGTGTGTGTGTAGTGTTTATTCTAGTGGGTCACACACAACATGAGCAGTGTGTGTGTGTGTGTGTGTGTGTGTGTGAAAGCGAGGACTGTGAGGAGGAGGAGGGGGTGAAGGGTGATCTAACAGACTGGTGTAGCCTCAGGCTCACTGCTGCATTCATGCTCACACTGCAAGTATTACTACGACTGCACTCGGTTGACCCACATCACGCAAAGAGAGGGAGAGAGAGAAAAAAACAGCGCGGGTGGGCGGGCCTGGAGTGGAAGGAAAGGGAGATCACCTGATTTTTAGCCATGCATGTTTGCAGCAGGGGACTGGGTTCATTACAGCCGGTTGAGCAAGAGTTAGACAATGTTTCACTGCAGTGACCATAGGAGACTATATGACAGGCGGGAATGTCAAGTTATAAAGGGCCAGTGTGTAGGATAGTTATAACATTTATGTGCATTTTATGTGGTGCTTTATTTCTTTTAGAAATATTCCCTGTTTTGTTTTCTGTCTTGTTGTTCAGACAGTTTGTGTGGCACCATGACTTTGTTTCGCTTCTGTTTTCCTCAGTTTCCTCCGTTCTGTCAGTTTCGTGTTGATTGAAGTTAAGCTTCAGTCAAGGTCCTTACAGAACATTGCCTCTGTCTCAATAGTGCAATACCTGAGTGACCCACGCCATAAGATATATGTGTACATTTTTCTCTGTGTGTGAGTGTGTGTGTGTGTGTGTGTGTGTGTGTGTGTGAGAGAGAGTGTGTGTGTGTGTGTGTGTGTGTGTGTGTCTGAAAACCTTTAATTATTCTTTCTTTGTCATTGAACTCAAGAGCATTTTCTTTGATCGCCGCTAGGTGGAGACGCAGGGGATCTCAATGACCGCACTGAGGAAGAAGAGGCGGTTATTTCCGGTTCCGGGTCCTGCGTCTGAAACGTTGTGTGGACGGCGCCACTAGACACAAAGTTACACGGAAAACTTGTCAGTTTGAGTGTTTTACCGCGAACAAATTGATGATTTTGCTTTTAATTCCACAACAGAAGCGGCCTTGCAGTGGATAAAGCCGTAATTCTCAGGTGTGTATGTTTGTGTCTTCCAGCCGCGAATCGCTGGTGTTAATAGCTGGCAGTAAGCGGGATGCTAACTTTGGCTAGCATGCTACTGAGTAGTTTTGGCGAATGTAATTTGATTTTAAGTCGCATTTTGCAAATGGTTGGAGTATTTTTCCCTCAGCCCAACACCGACTCTCCGCCTAAATGAACCGAATGTCTGTTCGCGGTGTAAATTTCTTTGAATTGTTTGTATGTGTCCGGGAAGCTACGCGCGTTGTGTGGGATTGAGATTTGATTTGGGTGCATGGGATGATTTGTTGATGAAGGCCCCATCTGTAGTGAGCTTCTCTGGGCGCGTCAACAAACCCCTGAAACCAATTCGCTGACCTGAATTGTGGGTGAATAGTTTCTGACTCGGACCAGGATCGATGATGATTGATAAATGTGACACGTTGTTAACTCTGCGTTGTTATTGTTGTTGGTGTGGTGCAGAAGCAGAAGATGTCTCTTCCAAAGCGTGAGGTGGAGGAACTGAGACCGTGGGTGGAGCGTACTGTGAAGAAGGTGCTGGGTTTCTCGGAGCCCACGGTGGTCACTGCTGCTTTACACTGCGTTGGCAAAGGACTGGACAAGAGGAAGACCATAGGTAACTACTCGGGACTATTGTTGCCATCTCGTACCTTCTCACTACTCGCTGAGGTAGGATTTTTGTAAATTATATGACATTTATTTCTCCGTCAGACCAGCTACGTCCTTTCCTCGACGAATCGGCTGGAGGTTTCGTGGAGCGTCTTTTTGAGGCGCTGGAGGAGAGTCGCAGTGCCCGTGGCAACAAGGGAGCAGGAGAAAAGAACCGCAAGAGAGACCTGAAGGTATACAAACCTCTGAAATTCTAAATAGTCATGGATCAATTGAGCATTGAGGTAGGCATTATAAGCGAGGTCAGACAATGTCAAGGTAGCTCTTTTGCACAGGAAGTACAAACATGACTTTTGTTATTATGCTGTATCTCAGTGACGTCATTAGTCATTTTTCGGGAGAAGTAACGATAACTAGTTACCTTTTTTAAGTGTAACAGGGTCAACACTCATATTCGGTGATTTCCTACTAGATTAAAATGTCATTGTTTCTGCCCTGGCTGATTGTCCCAGGATGTATTTGGTGATGAACCAGATCCAGGTGCAGTGCGGGAACCTCAGGACCCAGGAGACGGGACTGTGGCCAAGAGGAAACGGGTCCCTCGCTTTGAGGAAGTTGAAGAGCCCGAGGTCATTCCGGGACCTCCACCCGAGAGCCCCGGTATGCTCACCAAAATACAGGTATGATCACCAGCTCCTTTAGTCATAGCCAAATCGCTCTCTAGTAATAAAATACTCGTTTGAGCCTTTCTAAGTATTTCTTTCTTTTTTCTGTTTGAACAGATCAAACAGATGATGGAGGCGGCGACAAAGCAAATTGAAGAGCGAAAGAAACAGCTGAGTTTTTCTTCACCAAGCCCAGCGGCATCGGTAATATTCTTCCCGACAACTCAAGTATTTGTCTCCATTAAAGTTATGGAGTATTTGGGATTTCAAATAGTCCATTAGTCATAACACCAATGCTATTTCTCCCCGACTTTAGCGTTTGCCTGCTCCGACACAACAGTCACAAATGGATGCCTCCTCAATGTCGCGGCTTCTTGGCGCTTCCCCAGCGGGGGGTGGCGCCTCGTCCATTGCCCCTTCCCAGGCTGCGAGTTTTATGAACGACGCTATCGAAAAAGCCCGGAAGGCTGCTGAGCTACAAGCTCGTATCCAGTCCCAGTTAGCCATGAAACCTGGAATCCTTGGAGTCATGGGAAACACAGGACCACATAACCTGGTGGCACTGGCCAATTTACATGCCATGGGAATCGCTCCACCGTAAGTGGACTGTAAAGAGTGGTCAATAAAACATGCTGGGGATGTAGTAGAGAGAAAACAAGCTGCTTTACAATGTGTTTATTTACTACAGGAAAGTAGAAATCAAGGAGGTAAACAAACCAACACCTCTCATTCTGGATGACAAGGGAAGAACCGTGGATGCGAGCGGCAAAGAGGTTGAACTTACTCATCGTATGCCCACACTGAAAGGTATGAATCCAGCCGTTCAACAGACATAAGCATTTTCCAGTGTTTTAGTTTGAATTCCTCTCACCTCATCTCCCTCTTGACTCTCAGCTAACATTCGAGCTGTAAAGAGGGAGCAGTTTCGTCAGCAGCTGAAGGAAAAGCCCGGGGATGACTTGGAGTCCACATCCTACTTTGACCAACGTGTGTTTATAACACCGGCTCAGCGTCCTCGCAAAAGCTTCAAATTCCACGAAGAGGGGCGCTTTCAAAAGATTGCTTATAGAGTTAGAGCCAAGGTTGGTATTTCCCCCCGATGCTCTGAATCTGCAGTTGACAACTCTGATTATTTCGCATAGAATTCTATGTAGCCATGAATCACATGATTTAACTTTGTCCCACGTTCTCTGCTCTATGTACGTTAACCAGGCCCAGCTGGAGAGGCTGCAAAACGAGATTTCACAGGCAGCAAAAAAGACAGGAATCCAGACGACCACCAAACTTGTCCTTCTGCCCAAAAAGGAGATTATTGAAGGCAAAGTGCCCAACATTGAGTGGTGGGACTCTTACATCCTGCCCCACACCATGGAATAGTAAGAAACCACAATGGTCCATGGTCTTAAAGAAATAATGACTGTCTTGCTAGAGTTTTAAAGGAGTCATATTAAGGAAAGGGTCGGAAAACAGGTCGTAGAGAGCAGCTATAGCAACTTTGAGTGTTTTGACCCTCGTAGTCAATGAAACGGCTAGTTAGGACCTCTATGAGGTATTGAGCATAATATGACTCCTTTTAAGCAAAAATGATAATGCAGTTTCTACTTTCTGACCGTGCTCTGCTTTACTCATATTTTTTCCTTTATGCAATTTTCCTTGGCAGTAATCGAGACACAAATTTTGACCAGATTGAATTCTTTGGTGTCACCAACCTGGTGCAGCATCCTGCACAAATTAGCGCTCCAGGTAAGTGTTACTAAGGTGAATGTAAGATGTGCATTTATTTAGATGTAAAGGTGCACTGAGTAGCATTCCCTGACCATTGAAAAGATATATCGACATCAAATACCCTAATTGTGATGTCATTGCATTGATTTGATGACAGAATATGTGTTTGTGTGTCTCAGTTGACTCAGATGCAAATGTCCCATTGGGCGTGTACCTGACAAAGAAAGAACAGAAGAAACTGAGAAGACAGACTCGAAGGGAGGCCCAAAAAGAGGTTCAGGAGAAGGTTCGCCTGGGCCTCATGCCTCCACCGGAGCCCAAAGGTACCCGCCCAAAACCCACTGTAATCACCAAACGCCACAGTTCTGGATTAGACCGAGTGCAGCTGATGGTTTTCTTTCATTTCCTTAGTGCGAATCTCCAACCTGATGAGAGTGTTGGGGACGGAGGCAGTTCAGGACCCAACAAAAGTTGAGGCACACGTCCGAGCCCAGATGGCCAAGAGACAAAAGTAAGAAACCGGATTGACCCTTGTTTTTTTTTTTGTCATCCGTTATGTAAAAGATTAACAGTCATCCTTAAACACTTGTGTCCTTCCTCCTGCAGAGCTCATGAGGAGGCTAACGCTGCTCGCAAACTCACAGCTGAGCAGCGGAAAGATAAGAAGGTCAAGAAACTAAAAGAAGATCTTTCCAATGGAGTTCACATCGCAGTCTACAGGTTTGTGTGTAGGCCCAACAACACTGTGGCAATTGTATTACAACGTCTGTGTGTCACATCCTTAAAATCCCCCATAATGTATTATTAGACATGTTTATATCAGGCTGAAGTACATTCATTGTCCTTAGGGACAAATGTGTAAGGATATTAAATGAAATATTCAGGGTTAATAAGTTTCTACCCCTGGGGCATTAGAACTCTAAACACGAGTGTGCAATAAATGAATGCAGGGCAATATGGGCAAATGCTGCCGAGGAGATCAGTTAGATATTTACTGATTTGATTGATTTTAACATTATTTATTTATAGTTTTTATTGTTCTGATCCGGGGGTTCACTGAAAATCTCGTTGTACACTTGATGTAGGACTATAATTCAGGCTTTCCTTTCCTTTCTTCTATTCCAAAGTGTGACTAATTTGAGCACCTGTTCTTTCTTGTGTAGGATTCGTAACCTACATAATCCAGCAAAGAAGTTTAAGGTGGAAACCAATGCTAAGCAGCTATACCTGTCAGGCACCGTGGTTCTACACAAAGACGTCAACCTTGTTGTTGTGGAGGGAGGTAAGAGAAATGTTGTCATGACAGCACACAGGAGGTAACCCTGCTGCTTACACTGCTACAATTATGATATGAACTTTAACCCGAGTCAAAGTTCAAGATGAATTTCTCATTCGATTATTCTGTGTTTGAATCGTCTTTTGTATTTTGTTTGAGGCCCCAAATCCCAGAAGAAATTCAAGAAGCTGATGATGCATAGAATCAAATGGGAGGAACACAACAGTAAAAGAGATGGTAAGTTGTTACTGGAGTTTTCGTTCCCACTTTTTTTTGTTGGTCATCAATTTCATATGGAATGAAATGTTTTGTTTTTCATTAGACCGAGATGATGACGACACAAGGAGGAATAACAAATGCTGGTTGATTTGGGAGGTGAGTTTCACCTATTATTATGGATTGCCTCTGTGGTTTTAACGATATGAGTCGATTCTAACTACTTCCTTCCTTTGGATTCCTCAGGGAACAGCCAAAAAGCGCAGTTACGGAGACATGAAGTTCAAGCAGTGTCCCACGGAGAACATGGCCAGAGAGCACTTTAAAAAGCACGACACAGAACACTACTGGGACCTGGCTCTCAGCCAGAGTGTGTTGGAAACCTCGGATGACTGAAAACTGCACGGGGGAGACCGTGCGTTTCAGACTGCTGACTCTGCCCAACATTAAAACTCAATCAAAGATACTTGAATTTATTTTACAAGTAGTAACAGCAAAGCTGTGGGGGGCTTTTTGAGGATGCATAACAGAGCAGAGTGCGTCTGCCTGCATTATATCTTTCATTGTCAGCTCTTTTCAGATGTTGGTAGGTAATCGTGTGTAAATGACAGGAGCAAGGCGTTACAAGAGGACAAGAAACTGTTGGATTATATTGTGATTTATTTTGCAAAGCCTCAAATAAACGTCAAAATTGAATCGACGTCTGAGCATGTTTTTGTTTTTGCTGAATAAAAGGTATAGTTTTGCGGGATTCTGTGAAATCTAGTGTTAAAGTTGCGTTTCATAGCTGAATACCACAACTTGTCCTTTCTTGGTAGCCCTGCCGCTAGCTAGTAAGACTGTCCTCCTTTCTGCAGAGTAGGAAAAAAGAACAACAAACAATAAGACATCAACAAAACTGTTTTTCTTGTTCTTTCTGTGCTTGTTTTTGAAGTGTTTTTATTGTAATACGTTTTTAGTAAAGTTAATCAGTTCTTTGTACATCATTTGTTTACCGTTTTTTGGACAAATTTGGAAATTCACTCTGGAAATTAAAGAAGTTATGTGCCTGTATCTAGTGGAGATGACAAACAAACAGATGAATAGAATAAAATAAATGATACACAAGCATCATTAATGCAACATCACTGAACACTCACTTTTGCTGCATCTTCAAACAAGGTTTAAAATGATTTTGTAATGCCTGCCATCAATATCCTGGTTTCATAATCATTACTGACAGACCAACAAAAACTAAAAAATAATGAATAAGTACAAAGAAAAAAAACAATGCAAGAGAAGAAAATTAATATTGGGAGTACATTCCTTGATGCCAATTTTGGAATGGAAATAACTAATCAAACACGCTGTATGTTTTTTACCCAGTTTTGCGGAGTGTTCTGATCTGTTTTTAGAAATGTATTTGTGTTTACAGTGGAGTCAAACATGGGGGCGTGTTTTTCTCAGTACATTAGCAGCGTCACGCATCACTATCAGGCAGCAGCGAGCCACTAGCACACAGAAGACTGGAAAGATGGCGGCCGGTTCGGGGGCTGCAAGTGGCCATGGACCTCGCGGCACTAACCCGGCCCTGGAGGCCTCCCTGGACCGCAAGTTTCAAGGAGTATCCAACACCATGGAATCGATACAGGGACTTTCGACCTGGTGCATTGAAAACAAGAAGAGCCACGGCGTTATCGTCCGCCAGTGGATGAGGTGGATGAAGAAATGTGAGTAGCTAGTTTGGCGCTGATGCTAACCCGCTAGCTAGCATACTTAGGCTCACTCAAATGCAATTTCTGACCTGTTAGCCCAACGCCAATGTACCTGCGAATTGTGGGATTTCACGGAAGTGTGAAACAGTGCAGTGTATCACAAAGTAATACCGATGTATTATCAAGTTATTATTGTGGTTTGCTTTTGGCCAGATTTTCCAAAATGCAACACTAACGTTGTCGCGTTTGAAGTAGCTGCTAATACAGCTAAGCTAATGCTAACGCCCCCAGTCGGTAGTTGTTGTGGCTGGGCCTCGCTGTGCCCGCCGTCTCGGTGAAACAACTTAGCTCTCGGGTTGAATGAGAAGTTGTACCTGCACCAAACCATTCAACAGAAAGACAGTTTGAAGCGGCGACGTCAATGTGCTGTGTAAGAAGTAGTGTCAGCCTCATCTGTGCTGTGCAGATTTGATGTGTGCAACTCCTTGTGTGGTGCACGACTTACTTTGTCATGAGATAGTTGTTATTGAAGAGGTCAGTTCATCTTTTAATCAAAAGCGTTCCAAGTTTGTTTGATTGATTGGGAGAATGTGGTGTGTTTACAGTGATTGCCTGATGCACCTTACATCGGCTCTGATTATATCTGTATTGGTGCTAGAGCAATATTGATACTTCCACGTGTTAATACTGACGAGTCCAATTTAAATACTCTGATAACAATTCATTTGAACCCATTTGAATGAAGATATAAAGTATTTCTCTCACTCATAGTATCACAAGTTCCGGTACAAAATTCTCCTTGAATGCTGTTTTCAAATGTGTCATTCAATAGTTAGAAATGTAAACATGAAGTTTAATCTCTCTCTCTCTCTCTCTCTCT
>JAFBJT010007226.1:0-62186 GCA_016785325.1 Chascanopsetta lugubris
TTTTTTACCTTCCAGAGTCTGATCCAAAACACGAGGCAGACCTTTATCACTGGGATTCACAGAGAACAGAATAGAATAGAACAGAATAGAATAGAACAGAATAGAACAGAACAGAATAGAATAGAACAGAATAGAATAGAACAGAATAGAATAGAACAGAATAGAACAGAATAGAACAGAATAGAATAGAACAGAATAGAATAGAACAGAATAGAACAGAATAGAATAGACCAGAATAGAATAGAACAGAATAGAACAGGATAGGTCCAATGGTTTCATAAGGTCACTGAAGGTCATTGGTCACAGAGGAATCTTATAAAATACAGAGTTGAACCAGACTTAGGGGGATGATCAATACTTGTCATTGAACACAACATCACATCATGTCTTAGGTAAGCACATCACATTCAAACAACAGATCAGTATTATTCTGATTTAAACTCAACTTATATATACAACAACATTTGACAGTGATACAGCAGATACAGTTCTATAAAGACATAACGTACATGCACCAATACGGACCATTGCTAATGATCAACACACAATTGATCACCTCAGAAACGAGTTCAAACGCACTCACTCCAAAACATCCATCAGTCGAGAAACCTGAGAGAAATCATCCTTTGATGCGACATGGCAAAGTTTGAGATCAACGTGTCTTCACCCTCGACTACACCACGGATTTGCTTTTGAATGTACATTTCTGTAAATCACGTCTTCACAGATTTCACTCAATGAAACATATCACGGGGCAAATCCACACAAATGTAAACAACACCGAGGAGGAGCGTGGAATCCACCCTCTGCTCTCCAATCTCCGTTTTCTCAGCCACAACGTGAAGCCTCATTTCCAAAGCAGCACTTCCTCCCTCCATTGTTCTCCGCGCCTCCACAGCCCTGCATCACAATCTGAAATCCACCAGCAGCGCGCAGGCGGCGTGCAGCAGGGTTAAGTAATTCTGCACCACTGAGAAAGACATTTGATTTCATTTGTAGCGTGTCTTGCGGCGGGTGGAGGTGAGCCCACCTTTGGCTGCGGGAGGAGTGAAGCGGCACACATATCTAGCGCTGGGAGACACAAAATTGACAATGCATTTATCTTTGAATAATGTAAATGTCCTGAGAATACGGTGGCAGTGGTCCTGGCGTGTCCGCTGAGGGCGGCGGGCTGTCAGGCTCGCCGCTCCCTCCCCGGCTCCGCTGCGGCATAATGTGGCCTCGGGCTCCCCCGGAGCCCCCCGCTGCTCCGCCCGCCCCTGCCTCGGGCCCACGCTCCTGCTCCGGCACACTGCACTGGCTCCCCACTTAATTTACACTCCGGCAGGAGAGGGACTTAATGCAGGAAACCTTGCCAAGACGGAGGCGCCTGTTTAAGGGGCGAGGTGGTTTGGAGCAGGATATATGGAGCGGAGGTGTGACGGCGTTTGCCCTGATCTATACGCGTTTGATCGCCACATAAACAACAACAACGACAACAACGGCATCACACAAACTTGTGCCGCGAGAATACACTTTTCCAGTCTTTGAATTGCCTCCATTATCGTAAGTGGCCGGGATGTAACTTAAATGCTGCTATGAATGCGGTGAGTTATTGTGTCCAAGAAATGTGCAGCTCGCAGACTAAAGCCTGTATTGTTTAAAATGGATGGTTCCTGGCAGGCTGACAGTGTTGTTCAGCGAAGCAAAGTGCCAGTAAATTGTTTGTCTTCTGCAGTGCTGCCCTATAATTCTTCTGGGAACCAATGGCATTGTGTTTGCCAAAGAGAATAATGATAGATGGGATCAAATCAAACGAAAGGATTTTGGGGCGATGCAGTCTGACCAGCAGGCGTCATCTGAATACGTCGGCGACGCTCATCCGCACAAGCCACCGGCTTCCTGCGAGCCATGTCAGTACGAATACCGCTGCATCCCGAACACAACCGCCCCGTGTTCTGCGCGCACCGGCGCATTAGCAAAGCTCATGCAGTGACAGCGATGCCGGGCATCTGCCCCGGAGTCTATGTGGCGGATGCAACAACGCGTGTTACTCCACATAAAGCGCCGGCTCCTAATGTCTCCAGTTCAGAGGCACAAATGTAAATGTGCAATCTGCTTGTTCGAGTGTCCTGTTGGCCCAACAACAGGAGCACGTCCCCATCTGTTCCCTCTCTGGAGTGCCCAGACAATACTACCCCCCCCACCCACCCACCCCCACCCCCCCACCACCACCACCACCACCCCTCCAGCCAGACCTTCCCATTTGCCGGAGCAGAGGTTTCCCAGCCATTTCTAAGGTTACAGGGAGGGTAAGTGCCTCCACCATGTGCTCACAGTTCTCTGATCGGAACACACGGGTAGTTATTTGCAGGTTAAGTGGCAACAACAACAAAAAAAGAGTTTCTGATGCTGAGTAATATGTAAATGTGCTGTCCTCGGCGATTGGGCTGGGTTTGTTGTTTTTTTTGTTGCTGTTGCTGCACTTCCACAGGAAAGACGAGCGCAGCTGTCAGTGGAGTGTGATTTGTTGCAAGCCCAGCCTTGCCAACTGTGAGGCACTGAGGTGTGACCACAGAGATGCCTAACATCTCCAGTTGCCTCGGGGCCAGCCAGTCAATTACACAATACTGTCTACCCCAAGCAATGACATGTGCTCAATAACGGAGCCAAGGCAGGGAGGGAGAGCACACCTCAGAACCGTTTATACAAGCGGCCACACCGTAATTAGAAAAGTCTTAGTCAAATACTTTCCCATGGTGGTAAACGGTGCCGTTGCGAAAATGCATGGGTTGGTTGTACGTGTCCTTGCACTCGCCTGTTGTGGTGGGATTACCTCAGAGGAGGTTTATTTCGGGAGCTGTTTATGAAGACCATGTGTGGGTGAAACTGGGCGCGGGTCCTCGTTCAAAGAGAGCCTCCTCTCCTTTGTGAGACACTTTATCGTGTAGATGCAGATGTGCTTTTTGTTGGAACCTTGCACCTCATCCATTACCCCGGGCCTGCCAGAGAGATAGTGGAGAGTGAATCCATTCAAAGGGACCATGACAGAGCCCGCGGCTCCACTGAACTCTCCATGAACTAGGCTCCACGGCAGGATCCATGCATCAAAAAAAAAAAATAAAAAAATAGAAAGAACGGAAAATCTGTCATTTCTCTTTGGCTGCTCTGGCCTGTGTTTCGTACAGATTGCTACTCTCAACACGTACGTGATCCTCATGTATCAATCTGTCAATCTGATATTCATTTGAGCACTGTATCTGTCTCAGAGGATCACTGCCGCCGCAGAGTCAGAGCGAGCGGGGAATCTCACACTGCGTGTGGACGGGATTTCGATGGACGGACTTTGGTGGATGAACTGTAGGAACATACAAACCACGGCGTGACACAGGAGCGTCCGTGACTTGGAAGCTGTGGCTTTTTGTCAGCGCGGAAATGCTGAAGCTCACAGTTACGTACGAGTAGAAAATGGTTTTGTGTATTTCTGTAGTATTTGGATACAAATGAATAATACCTGTCATCAGCCTTCCCACACTCTTCAATATGATCCTCTCCACTCCATCGAATGCACATGCGGTGGCCGGCACGGCCTCTGAAAAGTGAGTCGAACGCTGAGGCTGAAACAGGAGGACGCAGTCTGGATTGTCTGTTGATCGTTTCCCTCCTTTTCCATTGCACCGTTCGCTACTTTGCACCATGACACAATATAGAAATCGGCACCGTATGTACATACAGCATATACAACGATCCTGGGATCCGCCTATTGTTAATAACCCAAACAGCTCTGACACTGAAACTAGCTTGAATATAATATGTTTGGATTATGTCCGTGTCATATGAATATTCAGCCATAGTCTGCACAATGCCCAACTCAGAGCATATATGAAATATTGTGAATATTTTCATCTGTTCGTTGATACTGCCTCGCTGTATGTGTCCAGATTGTCATTTGTCCGTGTGTTGGACCTACAGACTGTACAGACGGCAACGGCTGGGATCAAATTCCTCGTATGGGAGCACACATGAAAACCTGATTGTGATTCTGAGCCCCAGAAATTCCTCAATAGAGCTCATTCTGATTCACTTAATACGCTTCCTGTTGGAAAATGTATAGGAAAAAAAAAAGTCCTGTGGGACCAGCGTGTTGCTAGGCAACTTCCATTTCAAATTCAATGGAGTGAAAAGACATTTACTTCTGTATCATTGCAACAACCGACCATTCAGATCTGTGCAGAGCATCAAAGCTGCAGAATTCCAGGGTTTTAGAGTCAGAAAAATACAAATAGCCTCTCACTGTATTTCCTCCTGTCCCGGTTATTTCATTGCAATCAAGGAAACAAACGACACTGCACATCGCATTCTTTCTAATCTGGAACCCTCACATGTTTTTTTAAAGAAACATTTCCGATACATGAGGAGGAATATTTCTTACGAAGCAATCAGTGAAAATAAAAGGGCTGTTATGTTGACTGTCCTTATTACATTTCACGGCTGAATCTTCCAGTGTGCTCTCTTTATTAGAAGCTGCTCATGTGTGAGAGTAAGATAAAGGAAACTGAAAGGTTGACATTTGCAGTAGAAACCCCAAAAAAAAAAAAAAAACCCCCCTCAGTAATGGTATTGAGACTCTGGCGCTATTGACACAGACCTTGGGTTCGCTATATGAAAAGTCAGTGGACACAATTTAATTTCTGTCAGCAGTCAGGCTCCACAGCCGCAATGGATTTCTCTTTATGGCCCAGCCTCTGACTCACCCGGCATCTGCGCGAGCGGGAAACACGGATTCTGCCCAGCGCCTTCCTCTCCTCCACCCGCTGCCTCTGCCCTCAAGGTGCATTTCATCCACATAGAAAATGAAGTTATATCTGAACTTCGACCAATAGTCTCGCTCACCCCGGGGGGGTGGGGCTGTGTAAGGAGCTCGCCTTGGTATGACCAGGCAGCACGGTCGGCATGGTGCTGCCCAACTTCATCAATCTCCTTCTGTTTCTAATGACTGCATACATAACACCGCCATCCTCTGCATCTACATTTTTAGTACAAATTTGAAAAAAGTAGAAATTATGTTGAGAACCCCCCCCCCCCCCCCCCCCCCCCCAAAAAAACCCTGTTACCATTCTCTGTTCAGGCCCCCAGCTCTTAACTCTTATTGCTGCAATATCTTAAACCAGTCATGTTTTTACATCGTGTCCCACAGCCACATGCGGAAGGTTTTGGATTACGTCCAGAGGGCTGTGAGTTTAAAGCGCTCTCATGAAAAATGTATTGCTGACAGCCATTTGAAAAAAGTAGAAATTATGTTGAGAACCCCCCCCCCAAAAAAAAACCCGTTACCATTCTCTGTTCAGGCCCCCAGCTCTTAACTCTTATTGCTGCAATATCTTAAACCAGTCATGTTTTTACATCGTGTCCCACAGCCACATGCGGAAGGTTTTGGATTACGTCCAGAGGGCTGTGAGTTTAAAGCGCTCTCATGAAAAATGTATTGCTGACAGCCCGGCGCAGGAGCTGTGACTGTTTCCGACCCTAATGGTACAGTATATGGCAGAGCGGCACGTTCATGAGTCTTATGGTGACTGTCTGACTGACAGCAAAATGAAGGACATGACTTTACTCTAAGGAGGCACTGACATTTCACATCCTTTAGTCCAGGGTGAGGGGAATGAATATGAGTGTGTCCTCAGAGCCGGGGTTCACACTATTTTATCCTATTCAACGTGCAGAGTGGATGATGGAGCCGGACGACAGTGTGTGAAGAAGCCAAATCTTGAAAACCAACGTGTCTTTACGGAATCGTATGTTTCTACAAGTTGCCCCCCCCCCCATTACAACAGAAGGAGTCCTTTATGTTTACACAAAGAGTGGCTCCTCTTCACGGAGTCGGCCATGTTGCATATCTAACCCAGGTGTACTGTAAGTAGTTCGGGTTATTAGATTTCTGAACCATGATGCATCACACCACCTTTCCTCCACACAACCACGACAGCCCTCCTGTTTTTGCTGACAGAGTTTGAGTTTGTCCATTCGAGCGACTCATTGAGGAACTCACGGTGTTTGTTGTCGTCCACGCGTCTGCCTCACTTCCTCTCCGTCCTCGGCGGCTTGTATCCGGCTGCTGGTCACGTGACGCGGTGGAGCCACCTAAGAGATGGTTGGCTCTCTCGGATCATTTGTCTTAATTAAATTTTAATGAAATGTGGCTCTCCCTCTCCCTCTCTCTGCGATTGTGTCTTGCAGCTCATAAATGAAACATTGTGCTTTGTGGCACTGCTCACACTGTGCAGCGTATATATACAAAACCAGTACAGTTGGAGAGGGACTGCAAAAAAAGATGTGGTGTTTTTGTGCTGCAAATTGCACAAATCAGTGAAGTAATAACGTGTGAGAGATATTTCAGATCCCACAAAGAGAAAACGTCTCAGCTCAGAGAGTATTCGTGGCCTCACACTCCACATGGTGCTATTTATTCTCTGGATGATTGAGAAACTATAAGAAGGTGTTTTTGTTTATTCAATTAATATAGTGAGTTTATCAGGCGGTGTGATCAATATTCAATTCAACAGGAGTTCCACAGTTTGTGCCACAGTGTCTGACTTTGTGGCAGCTGATAAAAGTCGGAGATTTATGGCTGTGGATGGGAGATGCATCATGTTACAGAGAAAAATCACTAACAGGTGTGAGTGTGTAGCCTCGCATCAAGATCCTGATAAACATAACATGTCACATCCTACACTGATGAGTGAGGGCCTGCGTGTGCGCACAACAAATGCACTGTGCATTATGGTTTTTCTATTGTAATAGTTATTTGCAGGATTGTCTTTCCTGCTAATATAACTCATGTGAGTGGGACGCGTTTATGACAATTCTGTGCAAAATGAGTATTATAGCTATTTATTGTGATAGTATTATTTTCTATTACATGCAGTGTAACAATTTAAGCCTGAAGTCCACTGTCTTATAAAACGTATTATATTCTAATGTCTATTATTTATTATTGAATATTTTTTCTCTGTATACAGACTTGATTATCATTTTTTTATTTTATTCACTGTGGAGCGAGCTGACTTCTGACTCCATGGATCTCTACTGTTTGGTTAATATTGCAGTTTTTTTCAGAACATAATATTCAAGTTTATTATGTTCTGATTGATTCATTTCTCTTGTTATTTCTGTACGGCATCTGTTTTGCATTCACTGTTTACACTTTCCAATTATTATTATTATTATCATTACTATTATTATTATTATCATCATTATTATCATTATTATTATTATCATTTTAGTCATCATCATCATTACTATCATGATATCTTCATTATTAGTATTGTTGTTACTGTTATTGATCCTATACTGTACATTTGTTTACATTGTGTTCTGAACATTGTTCGCACTGCGTCTCATCTTATCTCATCTTGCCTTATCTTAAAGTTAGCCCCAGAGTAATGGTGCCCACCTCACCTTCAGTGTCCAGGTGTGTGTGGTCTGGAGGGGACGTGCCCCCTGAACACACCTGCTGTATCCGAACGGTTCCCCGTATGATTCCACCACGTCGTCGTTCTCAAATCCCAATCACCATCCGAGCCCATGTGAATGAACTCCCCACGTATTAAAGATTCATCCGTGACGGAGCGGGAGAGACGCTGTGTGGAGTTGAGAGCTCTGGCGGTGAGTTTGAGCACAGTTGCCTTTGCTAGCTTGTTGCTCGTCATTGCCAGGACTAATAAATACACGACACCTGCCGGTTGACTCGATTATTTGGCCCTAACACCACCCGGGGTTGATGTGAGCGTTGGTTAATGTTTCCAACCAACCGTTTTGAAGCTCTTATAGGATTGCTAATCGCTAATGCTACACGCTAGCACTAATGCTAACCCGTGCTTACAAATGCTAAGCGCCAGTGCTAACCGTTAGCTTCGTGTTAAAATTACTTAATAACACAGCTGCTGAGGCGCACTAATGAAAATGCATCGCACCGTTGTTTGGACAGTGAGATACTTTGAGTTGTTGTGTGACAACACTGAGGTCCAACTGACTTGAGGGTGAGTTTTATTAAAATAATGGAAATATGACAACTATTTATGCTAATGGAACAAAGTGAGACATTGGAAATGGTTGATTGACAGGTTAAGATTAGTTTTGAATGTAATAATTTATTTGTCATGGATGTGTGATGGTTTAAATCTGTCTATGTTGAAACCATTATTTGTGTTTCACAGCCGACATCAGCACTGATCAATGGAAGTTGAAGAAGAAGAAGAAGACAACCTTTAAAATCCACTCAAACGGGAAATTCGGTGCCTTGCTTAAGGGCTCCTCGGCAGTGCTCAGGAAGAGGAGCTGGCACCTCTCCAGCGACCAGTCCACACTCCACTGCTGCCAGAATGAGGCTGATAACCAATATTTGGAACTGGTATGTATTAATATTTACAATGATAATCTTTCTGTCATACTCCGTAACTTTAATTAAATGTCGTTATCTTATGCATAAACAGTCAACATTGACAGGGGGATATATATATACTTTGTGGCAAAAAGAGCCACAGTTTCACACCTTTCAGTTAATTAACCTTATCAGTGCTCATTAAAATAAAATGCAGATACAGATATGCGACACGTTGACAAATACCAGTCCTACTAACCAGCCAAGCCGATAATTGGTTGTGCCCCCTGACATTGGACGTCTGTCATATCTTTCATTATTGATGATATTGAACATTATAAGAAAAAGAAGTAATTGAGGTCTTGTGTAAAGGAGAATGTGATATTCTACTAGTATGCCTTGTTTTTGCAGATTGTTTTCGTCATGTGGAGATACTGGGTCCAATCCGGAGGATTATGCGATGCCGACGGCGTGTGAAGCTAAGGATGTGGGTGCGGTGTGGTCAAACCTAAGGTCATCTCCAAAGAGGACACCTTAACCTGCACGATGCATCGGTTCCAACACCAGATAAGAATCTTTTTGACCCTAATTTATATACCAGCGTGGCACTGTAGTAACGTCACCTCCAGCTCTGTGCATAATTACACTCAATACACAGTTTGGAGGGTGTTTAAAAGATGAAAAGGGTCAGAGGAAGTGTTTGTGTGAGAGATACAAGCTGTGTTCCGCGACATCTCGGGTCCAGAGAGAAATGGCCAGGGCCGCAAGCTTTCATTATTAGAGGGTTGTTTATAGCTGGAGGTAGTTTCCCCATCTAGAATAGTACGACGTAGATACGATGTGGAGGTGGAGGACCTCGTTGGTCTGGAGTTTGAGCCGTTTGGCGCAGGGCCCTCAGTGTTAGTCAGCGCTGGAGCTGTGTGGGCTGAGCAGTGCAGTGCTCTCATGAAAAAGTCTGGAAGCAAATGAGCTCAGCAGTGTGTTGCTATCAAGGGATCATCATACCATCTGCAGCCATATGAGAGTCTGAAAGCAAGGAAGACTGGTGACTCAACAGACATTCCACTAACACTGAACAGTTATAGTTTGCAGAGACTTCTGGTTGATGAGTCTTAATCAGCAAATATTGAAAAAAGATGAAGAAGATACATGTTTTTATTTCATTCTACCTCTATGATAGGATGGACTGTGGGGGACATGGACAGGAGGTGTCCGTTATATATGAATTTCTTGATGTGATTGAATCTCAAAATGGTTGTGACCGCATTGATCTTGATCAGGAGGATTTGAAATGCTTGATTGCGTTACATGTGGATTTGTATAACTTATTTCCATAACTCTGCTGAGGATATACCTTTCAATCTGATTGAGACAGATGTGTGTACAATTGAGTCCCACTGCGTTTCCTATGGTCATCATATGATGAACAACACTTTAATGTTTTTAAATTCAGCTATTTTACATGACAGAGTGGAAGCACTTGTGGACTAATATTCATTGGCTCAGACTTAGATTGTAGTTTAAAATTCATTGATTTCACTGGAGATAATGAATGCTGAGACTGAAGATCTTTTATGAGGTGCAAATCTCAGGCAAGGGTCATTTAGGAGTATTAGAGGTGATGTAATGACTTTAATCCCCACCTTTGTCTAATATTGGACTATTACTTATTAAAGAGTGACTAGATTTTTATGCTCTTGCCTCAGAGCCTTTAACACAAATTAGCTAAACTTAACCTGACCTCAATATCTCTGTGTTCGCACTTTAATTTGCAGGTTATAGACCTTCAGTGAATATCAGCGCTAAATGTGAGCACCTTTTAATGCTTATATTATGTTCATGATTAATAATAGTTGTGGCTGACTTTATAGATATTATTATAGATTTTCAGGGATTTGTCTCAGTCTAAACAGTTCAGAAGACTTAATGTGGAAACACTCAGATAGGTCCTCGGGTGGTGAAAGCTTGATGCGAGTGTCTTTTGCAGTATTTCATATGTGATGGATATTTGAATCATGCTCAGCAGTTCATGTTGACTTGGGCTTGAAGAAGTAACTCAGTAAACGTATATCCTCTTCTGTCATGTAAAGATTGCAATCATGTACTAAAGTGAGCGGCTGTGTATGAGAACACAAGTCTGCAATTCTGAACCTCCCTCTCCATTCATTACTTTTGAAAGCTCCGTCAGGAAAATGTTTGGAACCCATTTTCTGTTGTTCTTTGTTGAAACGACATCCTGCACAATGAAGTTTAAAGCAACATTACATTAACAACACATTAATGCAGAATATTAACCTCTGCATGGTTTAGCCAAGACTTGGAATACTGTTCTGCCGTTGCATTACAAGATGGTCAGTGAACTGATGTACAGGAAAACTCTTGGCATATGATGACCTGGGTGGAAAGTCACTCTCTATAAAGTGCATGAGTTGAATCCGAGTGCTTTCTTCTGCAGAGTGGCTGCAGAAAGGACCTCGGCAGCGCTCGTCCAATTCCTTGATTTCATTTACTTTCAGGAAGGGTGAAGGGTAAAGCCACCGGACTGATGCAACACGGTTGCCCAACTCTCATTGTTTGTAAGGGACGCCTGCATGGGTCCACATTTCTCTTTAAGTCTGAGCGCAGGGGGAAATTATAATTAATCTGTTAATGACAGTCGGGGCTGTCATAAGCTTGGGGAGTGTATAATAAATTGCTGTAATAAAAATTAAGATTGCATGCATCATTGAGGCCTTCAGAGGGTTTGTTTAATGTAGTTACAAAAATGGTAGCAGCTGATGTGGCGTCCACTGCTCTACCAGGAGAACGCTAATTTCTGAGTGACACTTAACCTGCTGTAGCTCAACCATGGCTGAGGGAGGTGAGGGGAAACCTAATGAGTTTTTCCTTCGTCCCATTTTGAGAACCACTGAACTGGATGGCCTGGTTTGTTTTCCGAAAGGCAAAAACAAATGAGAAAAAAGGAAAAAGAATTGTTGCTACTCAAGGGATATTAATAAATTCCTCCAAAAAAAAAAAAAAATCCACCAAGTCGAAATCCAGCAAAAAGAATTCGTAATGGTCCACAGCTCCGGACAATGAATGTTTGGTCATTGTGTCTGAGGGCGCAAACTCAAGACAAATCACCATGTCCTCTGAAAAGTCATGTGAGGGTCAAAGGTTGAGCTGTTCACTTGTTCTCCTTCCCCCTGAACTGGAACATGAAAGATGCAGCATGGTCTGTAACATGCTGTCCAAGGGGCTCCACGTAGTAGTTACAGCAGCCGAGGACTTCCTCCTCTTTGATGAGGGACAAAGCTTCCTCTGTGGCGGAGGCTTCCATTAGAGATGAGCCCTCGACTTCTGCCCCGGAGGATCAAAAGAACTAATGACAAGCGTCTTTGCACATTAGAAGATTGTCTTTTCGCCCAATGTACTCCCAGCATTCGAGCAGCACAACAAAGGTTCTCCTTCAAGAATCGCTATTTCCACGGTCATGTTCATATGCGCTCTCCACTCCTACAGAGTAGAGCTTCATCGCCTGTTTCGCTTCTTGCGGCCATCTCTACCAGAAATATTTGTCGAGGAGGAGACTTGGAACCTTATCTTTGCTGCTGTTGTTTGGGACACAAGGGGCCTCGGTCGGGCTATAGCCTGCGGGCAGGCTGGTATATTGCACTTGTAGCCTGACACCAGTTGACATAGCATAGTTGCCCAGGTCACCCTAAAAAAACATCGCCCTCTCTCTGGATGAACCCAGCGAACAATGGAGATATTTTTGTTGATGGACAGCCCCTGGTGCTCTAATTGAGACTGAGCTCACTGAGCTGGAGTTTGTACAGAAGCTTGAAGTAATGACATCCTTCCTGTCCTGATGGCCGACGTCGGAAAAGTCCCTTTTTTCCGGTCTAGTCGGGTCACATTGTCTCATCGCTAGATTTGAATTGTATGAGCAAGTCGCTGGCATTCAGTAAATGATCAAAGTATTTAGATTTAGGTACAGCTATAGTCTATAGTTCACCCATTCACGCAAATATTTATACAGTGGATTAACGGGACATTTGAAAGACTTCCTTGGCCTTGTCCCGTCCCTCTTTCTTGCTCAGAGGAAATCGCTTGCTTCATCTCATAAACAAACAATCAGACAGGAGTGTAAACATAATCTCCCCGGAGGAGGTTTTACATTCCCTACGTAGATCAATTACTTTCTTTAGGATGGGTGTGATTTACAACATGGTCGCCTTTTCTCGGATGATGCACGGTATAATGTTCCTTGAGTCTTCGGAGCTATTAAAGCTGATGTAACCAGGAGTCTGTGGCTGAAACACGATGCTCCTGAGCCAGGTCTAATAAAGCTTCAGTTGGAGCTCAAGTGCAGTAGCAGTCTCTGCTGTGATTCATCTCTATTATTTGGCTGGTTCGTTACCTTTCCCTCAAAGAGCCTGTAGCTCCCTCACCTCCCATAACAATTATCCCGTGCTTGTCTCTCAGCCTTGTCTGATCATGCGACACTGTCGCCCAAATCCCACTCATCCTTCGATTCATCTTTAGGTGTCCATCCAATCCGTCACAGCTTTGTCTGTCACCTACTAGTCATGATGGATTCAAAGACTAAAAGAAGGGATGGATGTGATTTTCCTAATTAAGAGAAACTTGATAATACTCGCTCAAATCCTGGCCGTGATTAATGGGAGGCTGTAGGCGAAACTATGAATATACATGGTTTGATACTTTGTGAGGAGATAAACAGGATAATTTCAGAACACCATCACCTGTAAAAAGTAAACACAACCCTGTGTGTGTTGTTAGTCTATCAAACATTTCCGACACATCCGAGCGTCGTGCGGTGTTTATGATAGCGAAGCAGCAAGCCCCACCCCATTGGACCATTCCACTTTTTCATACATTTAAGTAAAATATAATCATTCTTTTTAATTACTGCACCCAGGCACTGCATTAAAATTCTAATTCACCTCATCCACCTCGATTGATCTGTTCACAGTGGGTGGCTGTGGTGAAATGCACTGTATAATATTCATGCTGCTACGCCTTGGTTGTGCTGTGTGTCAGAAGCCATCTTGCAGCGAATCCCTCACCCACCTTGGAGCGCAGCCTGTGGAACTGATGAGGTGAAGAGCATTGCTCTGCAGCTCCATGCTAGTAATCACGGGACTGAAGAAACACATACATCATCTGCCACACAGGTTGGCATGGCGAGTGAAAAGCCTTCACATCACGTAAGATGTTGGACAAATGATGGCCATACGTGTGTTTGTCTCCTCACAGATGGCTGTGCATCTTCAGTCAGGAAAAAGCTGAGCCTGGCACTTCTTCCCCTCCCCCAATCCACTCCTCTTGCTCCCTCTTCCTCACTCCCTCCATCAGTCTTTTGTAGCACGTCCCCCTTCTCTTTTTTTCTTCCCTGCCTCTCCTCTGCAGGAGGTTTGATATTGGCAACTCAGTTAGTGCCCTCCACGGAAATAACAATGGAAAAAATGACATAAATTATTTGCCAATTGTTTGACACATGCAGGGCATTGTCCTTGCTATAATCATCAGCACTCTGTCACCTGAAGGTATGAACGGTGCCACCGCTGCTTTGTGTCTCTCTGCCGAGCCTCTCGGGCGGGTTCAGGGCTCCTCCTCCATCCAGGAAAAAATATATGATGCACATTTCCTCAAAAATGGGATCCAGGGAGGATGGAGACAGGGATTGCAGCGTGAGCTCGAACCGTGTGGCACCTGTATTGACAACTATGAATGTGTGAACAATATCAGGATAATCTCTCACTTAAACAAAAACGATAATGACATTGTTATTAGTAGCACCTACTGTATGTATGTGACCTCTCTACAAGAAATTGCCAAGCTGTACGGCTTAAAGTCGGACGTGGAAATGAACTCATAGGAAACAGAAGCAGCCCAGGAGGATATGAATTACATACAGAGGGTGAATAATTAAAAATGAATCGATATTAACGAAAGAATATTAAACCCTTACATGCTGTATGCTTGGCATGCTATGGTTAGTATGCCACTTACTAATCGTAGAATCACAGTCAGTGTACTGTAAATGTAATGATTAAAACATGTGACAGTTATAAATGCTCTTAAATAGTTAAAATACCACAATGCTATGTCAGAGACCCCCCTCCCACACACACACTCACACAAGCTTGAATGGCAGTGTGGCAGATAAACAGAGTTTTCTAGTCTTATTTTCTCTGGCGAGGACATTATACTCCACAGTTTCATTTAAAGAGAAAACAGTGTGCGTTTGTGTGCACAAGTGTTACATTTCTTATATGAAACGTATTCTAATTATCCCCCCGTAATGACGATTGCTGTCATATGGTGGAGGGTGATGCATTTCAGCTAGTATGTAGCATCCATACACAACGAGAGCGTCCCCAAGTTGCGCACACCCATTGCCTCCACGGCGCGCAACATATTATGGTGCATGAATATGAGATATAGGACTGGATCAATACGTGATTTAGTTAGATGAAGAATGATGCGCGGCCCAGATCAGGAAAATACCGCAAGAGACGAAAACGCTCCGTCCTCATGAAAAATGCTCATTATCAATGGGGGAGGTGTTTTGTCGAGATGTAATGAGATACTGTCATGCTGTGGCACAGTGCAGAACAAGCAAAGCCACCCCTATGCAGCCTGTACCATTCTATAATGTCCTTGCCCTTGATCAGTTCCCGCTGTCTTCAATTGCACCGAAACCCATTATAAATTAATCACCCCATCTTGCAATTTGCATAAAACACACACAGCACCATTTCTATTCACCTCTATCTATGAACTGGATTAGACGAAACTGCATTAAATGGCACATTAAAGGAGACGGAGCTGATCTGTAGCGAAAGGCGGTAATTCGGTGACAATGGCAGCCGAGCAATTCCTGTGAGCGGTATAATTAATGTGTGCCTTGCAACCATACGTGGAGAAGGGCTCTGTGCATGTGGGAACAGATAGATAGATTTCTCCCATGATTCCTGCCGTTCCTTCTACCTTTCCTTTTGTAATTTCTTTGAGATCATATAATATGATTCTGCTGCCATATAATTCTGACAAATCTCTGCAAGTGGAACTACTGAATTTCAAGGAATTTGCAAGGCCTCATCGCTGTGTACTTTGGCAGCGCAGGGCAACGAGATATACAGCTGCTTACTCAAATTATAACAGATTTACCCCAAAGTGAGCAGGCAATCAGCTACCCCAGAATGCCTGGCGATTAGTCAGACGACGAGGGGCCGACCACGACAGTAAGTTTAACGGAAAGACTGAAGATTGATCACAAAGTTCTTATTTAGACAAACACGGCTTTGAGAAAAAGGCAATTCATCTGATCTGTCTGGGTCTGTTTTCTCTGTGAATCAGCAAAAATTTAGAGAGGGAGGCCATCGCTGACTTAGATAAGATAAAAAAAAAGGATAAATCATTTAATTACATTGTCAAAATAACATCTGATCATTACACATACACATGTTTGTTTAGTAACAGTATTCAAAACAAATTGTATGCCTGTCATACATCCCGTGAATATTTAGCAGACCATTAGCTTTGCAATATTGTTGTTTTGAAACATTTTACAACGGTTACGTCTGGTGTCTATCAACTCCAGAGTTTAGACCTGCAATTTGAAAATTCTGCTGACCCTCATGGATTGAAGATCCATGGAAACATAGAGCTGCTCTCTGATTGGCTCTCTTCGGTCATGATGTAGCATTACAACATTAGCAACATGAATAGCCCAAAACCCAACATGAATAATCAATCACAACCAGTGCTGAATCGTTTGTTATTGGTAGCAGCTGCTGTACAGTTAACATCTGCATTTTATAAATCTACAGCTGCTAAAATATGTCAGTTATTTGAACTGAATTTGTATAACGTGACACGTGGAAGCCTGCCTGTTCACACATGTTGAGATGGGAAGTGGTCATGTGATGAGTTTTCAGGCGTGTTGCTACGGAAGTGTGTTAACACTTATACAGAGCCAAAGCGCGCACACACACACACACACACATAGACACAGATTGTTGTAGTTTGACAGTAGTGTTTTGAAATGAAAACATAGCAGAATGCCTGTGATGTCAGGGGAATGCATACCTCTTGGCTCTTTCTTGGTCATTGTTACTTAATTCCACCAAAATCAATTCTATAGCTTTTATGCAAACCTGCTGACACAACAAAGTATTTGCACAATCTAAAACATTTAGACATCAGCGAAATTCACTAGCTTGCTCCCCCCCAAAGGGTTACTTGTCATTTAAAAGCAATCCTACACTTTTTTAAAAATTTTTTTATGACAGTGCATTTTTGAAAAAATAAAATACAATAAAAAAAAACAAAGAAAAAACCAAAGCAGAAAGTGCCTGCAGTTCAGTGATGAAATGATCTGGCTGTGTAATGGACGTCAAGCTTGTAGAACTCCCTGCCCAACAATCTAGTTTGGCAGCGCGGAACCCGTATTAACAACACAACAGTAGTTATTCTCCCAGTGCTTTCCTAAATGCCACAGTTTGCATTTGTCACATTGCAATGTATCACTTAGAGGGGGGTGATGGGAAACCCTCCAAGAGTAACCTTGAATGGCAGCCAATCGGCACGGGACCAATGGCCTCCCATTCCTCTGCTTCACTGCACTGCACTGGTGCTGCGCTCCACAGTATATTTAAACACATGCCGACACCCAAGAGGAGAAGAAATAGCACCTGACCCCCTGAAACTGATACCCTCGCAAGCAAGGGAGAGGGGAAATTGTTTAATGAAGATGGATCACAGTGATGGCTTTACATTTCATTTCTTAACAGCGGGCATACGGCTTTATTACAGCCAATCTTCACCTTTGTCCTCCCCCTCTCAGGCGAGGCACTCGGGAGGCTCAGTGTACTAACTTTAGTTTGGGTATTTCTCTGTCTCTCTCTCTCTGTCTCTCTGTATCTCCCTCTCTCTCTCTCTCTCTCTGTCTTTCTCTCTGTGTCTGTTTCCCCCTGAATGTAGAAATCAGCCTGTGCACTGCAGAACTTGCTTAGCTGGCCAGTCAACAGGGAAATGTTGACAATTCAGCCCAGTTCCATCTGGCCACATTCTTCCTGGTCTAGCTGCTCTGTGAGGTCTCCTGTGAAATGATGTCCTCTATCAGCACTGAATGTCACAAGCCCCGACACCATTATTGCAGAATAGGATCCCGGCAGACTGCACAGACAGAGAGCGTTTCAACATTTGAATTGCTCCTGCCTCTTCCAGACAAAAATACTGAATATTTGAAGCCAGTAGTTACATCTAGCCATGGATCTTCTTTATGGAGCCATATTCAAATCTGCTAGATCAGGATTTTTATTTGCATCTGCCAGATATCACCCCTCTTAATATGCTGTAGCGTGTTTCCCTCGATTCATTACATTTTTTAGAAATAGAAAATGTGAAAATAATGTGACTAGAAAGCATTTGCACAATGATTAAATCTTACAGGCGCACGGCTGTTGCCGGTATCATGTCTCCTTTCCACAGTCAGAGTTTGACCTACACATAAACAGGTTCTGGTACCCAATAACTTTAATATGTCAGATTTGAATGTTACTCTCTGCCCACTGAGGATCTGTAGAAATGAATAACTAACTGACAAATGATGGGACAAATGATTATTATTCCGAATAGCCTGTTAGATGTAGGTCACAGGATTGTTGGTGGTTTCGTATCTAATTTTGGCTTCGTCCAGACGACCAGAGCAGACTGATCTCAGGTCATCTCATCACAGGCCTCCGTGTCATTCAAGTTCAAACTCATCTAAAAAAGGTCATGTTAATGAACTGGTGCAATTATGCTATAAATAACTGCAGCTTTGCTTCGACTTCTACTAAATGTGTCTGGAATCAACTAATGTTTGATTCATCTGCAAAAATGGAAATGTTTTTTTAATCTTATCAATTTACATTTTTGGATCCAGGCAATACACTTTTCAACCTGCCTACCTTTGTAATTATAATGCAATAAGTTAAATCTTACCTGTGATTGGCTCTTCTTGCATACAAAGCATAGCTGTGAATGTTTGAGGCGGTGCAGAGTCGACACCTCTTAACCCAGCCAAAGCAAAGGGTTCAAATGAGCAACGACGCCCTCAGGCACAAAGTCTGAACCTTTGTCACCTTTGATGACAGACCTGAAGTGCATCAGCAGTTCAGTGTTCCACTGAAACCCAGCCACCCACCACATGCACTGCATCTTTTTTACATCCTGGGGAGATTTTTAATTCACTTATGGCACCAAACATTCTGAGGAGTTGAGGCTGTGCAGCAACAAATCCAATTTAACTCTGCAGGTAATTCATTTTTGTGTGACGTACCAAGATATAGATGGACATGGGGGGGTATGGTAGTTCCTCATACAGCGGCTAGTGAATTCCAAATGAAAGTTAATGGAAGTTTCAAGTCAACAACAAAAAAAAAAACCTGAACTTGCTCTGGTTCCAGACCAAGGGGGCATTTGTCTGGTCTAACAAAGATGTACGAGTCCTGCAGCGCACAGCTCGCTAGTCTTAATTAGGTAGCTACCATCAAATGGGAATTGTATCATCACATTGGTAAGTGTACCACAACATGCTTGCCCCTAACCTTATACATTTATGAATTCCAATATGAACGGCGACATGAAATACTTAGAGGAATAATTAATGCCGGACTAAATTGAGTTTGAAAAGCCTGTGGTTTACCATGTCATTGGTGCACGCTGTCAGCCAATTGCTGAAGCTGAGGGATTGGGAGGGTCAATGTGTAATGTCCATGCGATGAGTAGTGCTGCTTTACGACTTCCATTTTGCTCCGGTGCGGGCAGCCTTCCCACTGCTCCCCGCTAATGACCCCTCTCTAATGCTGCGCGCAAGAGCAGGGGGGGTAATGTGAGTGGAGATAGGGGGATCCACTTGGGTAAAAATTAAAACACAATTATTGATAATATTTCGATGTGGCTTAACGGAGTTGCTCCATATCTTCTTCAAGAGGATTATCAATGAATAATTGATCAAACGTATATTTCATAGTTGAACGATACGGTCGTGTTGATGTCAGGCTGCAAAGTGATGAGGTAATGGACAGTGTGAGGCTAACATGGCTGATGGTAAAGATATTCTTGTTGACATTTTGCAACAAAGGACAAATATTATTATTATTATTATTGTTATTTGCTGCTTTTGTGAACTCTGTGTATTCGCGTTGACAGTAGCCCAGGCAGCGCACAGTGTTGTTGGTACGTTCCTCCACATTTTAGCCCTTATTACCGTTGCCTCTTGTGATTGGACGACTCGCATCTTGCCTCCGAGTGCTTGCGTCGCTCTCCCCTCATACATACATAATGCTCCACTCTGTATAGTGTCTGAAACATACACCCTTATAACCTTCATGCCGTAATGAGTTTTGCACAGGTCTGCAATTTTAAGGACACAGTGAAGGTATAGAGTTAATTGATGGTGAGGAAAGTGTTTGTATTTTTTATTTATGTTAAAGTGGTATTATAGACTCAAGGATTCCCTTTGCCAATTAAGTTTTCTTGTTTGTTGGAATGTAAAAAAAAAGTATGCAAAAAATATTATGATATTAATACAATTTGGCTTTACCGTGGAATACTACCAAGGATTTATTATCAACCAGATACAGGAAGCTCTTTGAAGTTATGTCCAAAGAGTTGTCGTGCAACATGTGTTGTTCACATGGTCCCATTCAGGCCACATTACATAAATGAGGTTTGTCTATTTCCAGGATCAATTCCATATCCCTCATTATAATCATTTTTCCATGTGGACAATTTGCCACTTGTGTATTTTTAAATGTGTATCATTCAATATTTAAATGAACATGTATTAAAGATGTGGGGCTGGATGCAGACAAGCTGGAGTGGAGTGCCAGCTCTCTGGGCCATTTAATGTGGAAGTAAAAAGTGATTTTTAAGAGTTTCATAGAATAGAATGGGACCTTGTGTACGGCACTGTGCTCAGGCCTCACATCCCTGTGAATGACCTAAGGAAAACAGCCTTTAAATTCTAATGAAGAATGGATCTAGATGAAAAGCCAGATCCAATATTTTCTTCCACTATTAAGAACATTTGTTATTCATCCTGATGAAAATAGTCAGGCATGTTTATGCAACTAATTGTCATGTGTGCTTGCAATTTGATGCACAGCCAAAGAAAAGTCTGGGATTAGTTCATTTGAATTTGCTCTCATAAGTGCACTGTTGATACATTATGCAAGTCTCCAATATTTTATGGTTCTTCTTTGCATCCCAGGAAATTAGAAGCAACCACTGAAACAGTCTATTCCTACCCACATGAGGTTTGTGGTTTAAGTCTTTAAATATGTGTAATAACAAATCAATAGCAGTCATGTACAAGAATCAATAATATTTCCCTTTGAATGTGCAGAACGAGTACGTCAGGTTTGTTACTGACCTGACTACCACAGAGGTTAAAAGTTGTCTGGACTCAGCTGTTGATGAACTGGAGGACTCGTCTCGGTGAACCCTGGAGCTGCCGGCGTTGATGGCGTTGTGTGTGGAAACAAAAATAATTGCAGGAAGCGAGCGACCCGGCCAAATCACACCAGTCTCTGCGGGCGAAGGTCCGCCGACAGGGAGTGGGGGCGTTCGCCCGTGATTCCTACGGGTGCGTTTCCTTTTGCGTGCCCTCCCTGCGATCCAGCTGTCCCTTATATCAAAGATGCTCTGTTTATGTTTGGAAATCGATTGATATTGTGCATGATGGATGAGCTGTTGGCAGACCTGCCCCCTCTTTGGAGTGGAGTCAGAGGTGGCCCGATTTAATGGATAGCTTGTCGGCTTCGAAACTAAATGTGCAACTACGCCGCAACATGAAATATACAGCTGCTGGAAGGTGGCGTTGGCTTGCTGATATGTCATGATACAGGATCTACAGTGACTGTGAACACCAGGGGCTGGGTGACATTTTCCCTTCTTGAACTTAAACTGCTCTCAGCGGGGAAATATTTCATCTCACGTCTCGCACAATTTCTCATCTACAATCTGCAGATAAAAGTAAAAACATGGATTGTGAGACGCTGTGTGACAAAGAATCCTCACTCTCCGCACGCTATAAACACTTCTGTGTCTGCCCCTTATTTTACAGAGGGGTTTAAGGTGTCTAATCGATGTTAGTGCGTTTCTAAATGAAGCAGACCCCTCCTCTGCTTTCAGACGGAGCGGGGTGTAAAAAGACAGATAGGTGGCCTAGATTAGATAAAGCCACGTATGTGCGTCTTCACAGTCTTATTCAAAGCTGCAATAGGCATCGTCTGAACGTTACACTTTCATCCTGGTGCTTTTTCTTGCCTCCAGCGATGGGAGTGGATGACCTTTTACTGTCAACTCCGAACATGACAAATTACAGAGGCTGGATGACCGTGTTTTTTAGGAATGCGAGAGTTCACTGCCTGGTCAGGCCACTAGCAGGGCAGCGGACCCCTCCGATGGAGACAGATGTATTAATTGATAGATAATAGTCATAGATACACTGACTTCAGGGTCTCGTATTTTGAGGTTAGAAATGTGATAGCCCAGGAAGCCTTTATAGGGCTTAGCTGCTGCTTTGCCACAGGGGCAACCTGAGCAAAGCAGACCCAAACAGAGACTAGATCGCGTACCAACATCAGAGCACATCGGATAAACCCCCATGCTGCTTCAATTGGGCTCCTTTTGAATATCAGGGCGGAATTAAGTGCAAACCATTTCCTCCGTTCTCCCTGTGCGTGTTTTCTACACGGGGCCTGCGATGAAATCTTAGACGGTGTGTGTGACATGTGTTGGCGAGGCATCCGGAGGTGGCCCTCGTGGTCTGCCACGCTGCCCTGATGTCGGTGCCCTGTTTAATTGGAGATCAGCTGAGCCACGTGCACAGAGAGCTTTGCTTTCTGACCTCGTGCGTCTGATCTGTGCCATCCACTCAGCCCACTCACTTGCAACCACATCAGTCACCGGCCTGTCAGTTTGCACAAACAGCTCGTGAGTATTTACCCCGGCTGATTACGTGTGCCGCGCTCTTCTGCCAAGGACCCTCTCTCGAAAGACGCTCACCTGATGCTCGACCTGATTCGGAAACGAATTCCTTCAAACAGCCGTAGCGAGGTCAGTGATATGTTTAACGCTGACCGGACGGGCAACTGCATGATCGTTGGCGAAAACACAGTGAGGGCTTTTGTTCTTCCCCTTCAGATGTGCGGCCATGTGGAAATCATTACGTATTTACTGGTGGCGTTCATTCTGTCCCTCACAGATTGGATCATTACATATTCCTCATTTGTACAACGGCACCACTGTATTATGCAAATGCTCATTGTAATGGATTTAGTCCCATAGACCCAATATCACTGGCACGGTTACCACATTGCATTGTAGCCAACAGTTAGTGAGCTGAGAAAATGTAGCAGAAATTGCCCAACATCCCATCCACATTTATGGAACTGAGCATTCTGCATCGTGGGAAAAATTACTATTTCACCCCTGGGGTTTGGAAACACTCATAAGCAATCACATGGCTTCCCATGCAGGCGGAAATTCATGTTGACCATGATATTAACTCGGCCTCTTTTTGGGCTTCTCCGCAGTTATTCCATAAGAATTAATTACACTCACCTCATGTAGCGAGTATTTGGTGCATTAAACATAACCACTTGTTTTCATTTTACACATTTTCCTCAGCGCAAACAGCTTTACAAAACCAAAAGCCTACATTTTATGTTTTCAAAGTAAAAGGCAGCATATTACTGTAAATAAAACATCGTAAAATGAACAATACCGGGGAACACGCTTTCGACCAAAGGCACATCTGTTTGCTATTTTCACCGTTGAACTGGAAAGACATAGTCCCGGGTGCTCTTTGTACCGAGGGAACAAATGTTTGGCTAATAAAATCTCTCATGCAGACTGAGGGGTTCCACCTCACCGTGGCAATATCACTGAAGGCTACCTAGATTCATGGCTGGTCCTCCAATAAAATAAACAGCCAATAAAATATCAGGCCGGGGCTCCCCTGACAGCACTTTAACATCATTACACTTTCAACGGGCTTTCATTGAAAAGTTGAATGTACATTTGACTGTTCCCTATTACTTGTAGTCAACCGCATGGGCCCAGACAAGGTTTTATGGCCGCCTACTTAATATCTCATATCTCAATGCTCTGCGTCAGAGTGCCGCGAGCTTGCTGAGTGTGAGCATCTTGCGGGGAGATCTGGGGCTGATTTGCGCTCAGCATTGCTTACACAAACTCCACTTCCACCTAATCACTCTGCCTTGACATCAGTAGCCACAGAGCATATGGAGCGTATACGTTTTCCATTCACAGAGGAATTCACAGGGACATCACACAACACCCGGAGTTAGATTACAGAAACTGAAGAATAACAATAGCCATGCTAATATGATTATGCTATGATCGAGGATTATGAGAGAAAATGATTAGCTCAGAAAGAAAACCATTAGAATATAATCATGCAAACGATGCCAAAATATGGTGTTTGACTGTGATTTTAGAAAATTGTTTTATCATGTCTTTATCTAAACAAATCCAATGTCCTCTATTATGTTCCTACTTACAATGTGCTCCCCTGAAAGCCAAAACCTGTAGGCTATGAAATATGAACTGGAATGATTTAATGGCAAGAATAAGAGTGTTTTTAAATCTTTACACACAGAAGTGTCTGACTCAACACAGATCAGTTTCTGCCAGGTTAATCTCTTTGACCTTTGCCGTTACTTTAGTATTTAACCTGCTGTGTACACAAGGATTTACAGGAGGATTACGGAGGTCCTTAATAGGGGATTACCCAAATCCTCATGTTGTCAGCCCCGAGTTGTATCACACCCAGGGATTAGCCATCGACAACGGCTTAAAGCGGACGGGTTAAGAGGGTGATGTTTAAGACGTGTTGGTCTCCTCCTATTAATCTTCCCTTAATAAGACTTAAAACGGCTTGTAAAGCTTCACAACATGGTGTAAAAGTTGGAGCCGTGTGCCACTTTGCACTCAAACCACTGAGCGGGGCAACAGTGTGAAAGACGTCACACCAACTGGAGAATAGTTCTTTTCTTTTTTTCCTAAACTCTGGAGGTTAGATCACGCTGGTTGAAGTCCGTAATTACAAGCTGATGACAGGATTGCACATTCCAGCAGTGTGTGGTCTGTTGTGTGTGTGTGTGTGTGTGTGTGTGTGTGAGGGTGTGTGTGATGTGTGCAGGGTGAGAGAGATGCATAGATGATACCAGGCTCCCCCTATAGGATGCCAGCGGTACTTGCATGCTTTCGGCGGGGCTGGAAACTGCCCTCATTGACCAGGCAAGGCAAATGATCCACAACAAATATTGGTCTTAAGATTTCAGTGTTATTTAATTCAGAAAATTGTCCATAACATTGTGTTTATTTACTTTAAAATCAACTGCCATGATATAATAGTCATAATTGTACTGGCTATGTTTATTTGCCTTATATTGATATGGGTTTCTAATATTTCTATTTCAAATTTTCTGGGGTGTTTTTTTCAGTTTAGCTTTATGTATATATAATCTATCTATGTATATATTTATAGGTTTAGCAAGGCGCAATAATATCAGCGTTGCTTATGTTATATCTTTTAAATCCCACATCTACAGAGTCAGGTCTCATCACATTTAAGAGCCTGGCTGACGTCTCACCTCGTCCAGCCGTCAGTCACACACTGAACTGCCACTCTTCATTTCGCCACACGCTTTGCTGTTTGTGCGCCTAAGTGTGTGTGTGCGCTGTCGGGCCAGAGGTGCAAGCAAAGGCCAGCGCGCTCCTCATGCCAGCTCATGTTCCCCCCTGTTTACTCCTCAAGAGACACAAATGCCTCAATTTGTTTGCGACTCGTGTTCCTCGGCATCTCGCTCGTCGACTGATATTCATGGAATTCCTACGAAGGGCTTCGCGGTGAGCCTGAGCAGAGTCGCTGGGAGGCTTGACAGCGCTAATGGCTATAAAGATAAGTGGAAGAATGTTGATGCTTGAGGAAGCCACAGGCAACGCAAGAGGATGAAAGGGAGAGTTCACCACTTAGATGGCTCCCTCACAATGGGGGGACGCAAGCAGAATTGATCAGCTCCCGCACGTCAAATTGCCACCTTTTACATGCTGCTTACAGCACTGGAGAAACGACGCTAACTCATACCATCCGCATAAACCAACATTATTTCACATTATGTGTTTGGCCACTCGCCTGCTGTGTGAATGACACGTTGCAGAAAGACAGAGGCATAAATAAGCAGAGGGAAGACAGTAATTGCTGCCTGTTGAGAAATTAGATTTCCGAGATTGGCGCTGTCTCCTCGCTGGTCTCCTCCTCCCGTCTTTCTCTGCCGTGACCACCTCGGCCTGCTCCGCGCGCCTCTCTCTGAGGCGCAGCCAAAGTAAACAGGGGGTTTGGCGCCCTCAATCACAGGATTGCTCGGAGGAAGGAGGGGGGCAGTGCCCTGGCACAGCCAGCGCTGGTGGCCCGGCCCGGGGAGCAGGGGAGGAAGTAGGCCACTGCCTCAGATATGTTCAATCAACACTGCTCCGACTGGGAATGCTCATCTATCAGAGCATGTGCTCGCACACTTAAGTGCTCCTACTTGACATAAATATTTGCATGACACGGGCTGACATGGGAGATCCTATCGTAAGTCATGCGAACTCATCGTGGCCCATTACAGGCAGAACTGTGCGCGCTGACCACCAAGACAGACAGTGGCTAAGGAGAGAATAATGGCCGACTCCTGGCCCCGGCAGCAGCTACAGTTACAGAGACGTGGGATCATTCTGTCACCGGGTTTTTAAACAAAATGTCATCCCCGCTATTAGATTGTCATTTTTAGCTCCTCCGTCACGGCCCTGTTAAAAAAAAAAAAAAGAAAAAGGTTCCAGTGACAGATCGTCCTCCTGCTGCATGCCTCTCGGCAGTTGTACGCCTGTGCTTTTTCCCACGTACTTCAACCTTCGCCGGAGTGCGGTGACACATTGCTCTCAATTGTGCTTTGTGTTGCAGCACGAGGAAGAGCCAGTTATTTTTGGTGCATGAATGTGTCCGTGAGGTGTTGTTTTTTGAGTGTGTGTGAGACAGAACTATTCATTTTGCTTTTGTCCATCATCACCTACTGTATTTGACAGGAAGCTGCTGCTTTCATGCAGCACAGGGGCCAGTTTGCGTCCATGTGGGCATTTCCTTCATTTAGGAGAGAGAGAGAGAGAGAGAGAGAGAGAAAATACATGCACTATGACGATATCTCAATATCTTTTTGCAGCTCAGCCTGTGCTGCTCTGATTCAAACTGTGTGTGTTACAGATAGCTTTGGCTGCGAACCAGCGCCGTTTGCCAAGCAGGTTATCCCGCTGTGCTCTTAAACATAAATCTACAGCTAAATAGTAACTCTGCGACATGCAGACAAGTTGGTCTGAGTGGGGGAAAAGAAGTCACATATGAGATGTTGGATTGCGGTACGGGACCATACGATACAAAGTATCGGGGAAAATCTTTCCAACATGCAAGTCAATCTGAAATACGTCTCAATCTCAGTGTGAGTCTCCTCACGCACATCTTTAAGTGTTCATTTCATTGTTAGTCGGGAAGTCCTTAAATCTTCAGAGCAGCAGTACAGGACTATTAGACCCCTATAAATAATGGATGTCAGTGTGGTCAGTTCACATGACTGTGATCAAGATAAAGATTATTTGCATGCATTCATGCTGCGCCTCTGTAGAGAATGATCACTGTCATGCCCAAACAATGGAGCTGATTTATGAAATATGACAATACCCAGACATTCATGATTATTGATTGGTATTGTTAGCAGCTTTAAAAGAGCCATATGTCTTCATCTTCCGCCGTGACACACGTATAACAAATAAGTTTACCACACTGTGCAAGTGGAAAACCCAAAGGCAACATTTTCGGGTTGTGATGCACATCGCGGGGTTACTTCATTACATCTCACGTCGTGTCATTATGGTGAGATTCTTGCATGAATTAGCAAAATAAATGAATATAAACCCTTTCCCTGACAAGCACATCCATAAAAACCAGGAGGGGAGAGTTTATTATTGAAATACAAATGTCTCTCTTATTAGACAGGTGTGCTCTTATTGTACTGTAATAAATATAATATCATAATGCACTTATAACTTTTATGCGGCAGCTCGGTGAGAGAAATGCAGCGTGTGGTTTCAGGACCCATACGTCTTAGTCAGGCGTGATTCCTCTTGGAAATGTGTTTATGAAAATAATCTCCCCTCTATTTGTTTTGAATTGTCACAGACAGGAGGATGTTGCTTCCTCTCAAGGTTGGCGAAGTTGCGCAGATGAATGGCTGTTTGAGACTCTGCTCGTATGTCAATGTTTACCCCATTAGTGACAGCTCCGAGGCAGTAGGCCACTTCATTTCGTCTGCGTAGCCCCGACTGTCCCTGCACTCCGGTTCAAAAGTTCAGCCACTTCCTCAAGGGTCTCATCACATTCTCACCACATCTTGATTTTCAAAGCTTTCACGGAGAGGCTCGACCTGTCAGGAGAGATACCGCCAAAAAAAAAAAAATAGACAAACAATGATGGAACACAGGTTTTGGAGGCAGGGCCCGTCAGGCCAGCAGAGCTGGCTCCTGGCTCTCTGGTTAGGAGGCCTGGACAGTGGAGCTCATATTAAAGGCTGTGCTCTGGTCTGGGGCACGGCTGCCTGCACGCAGCCAGAGAGGCAATTGATTGTTCTGTGAAATGATGAAGCTCGGGCACAATTAGATTGCAAGGCAGTGCCGTGAGGTGAGAGAGCACCCTGCCTGCCTCGCCCGTGATTGATGGTAAAATAATAACTGCTGCGTATTAACTATAGAGTTCACCACCAGGTTAAGGTGGGCCAAAAATTGCTGCTCTTATTAGATCCCGATATGACTGGTGATGTAAAAAGATTATTATTTTTTCTCTCGCCCTGGCGGCGGAAAGTTGTTTTTGCATGCGGAGAGGTGGTTCCCTACAGTACCGCGCTGTCATACGGGAGGGTTTTTTGCGGGAGTCGGGAGGGTCAGTGGGTCAGGAGGGAACGCCGGGACGTTCGCTCGTGTTATTCTGACATTCCTGCCTGCCAAAACAGATGTGAAGCTTATTCAAATACAATCACTCACTGTGAAGGTCACGCGGGGTCATTTTTATGTTTCACTGTTTCCTCCTATCTCCTGCACTGCATCAACGTCCGCTCCGAAATGTTGCACCCAAAAAGCTGGGGGAGCATCGGTTCATCATACTACGGCGCTTCAAGATGAATATCCTCTGTTCCCGCGCAGGCCGAGGAGCCCAACCAGTGGCCGCGTCGTAATATACGAGTAAAGAAATATGCCGGTGGTGGACAGAGGTAGTCGCGCTGGGCAATCTATCCACAGTTTAGATAAGGATTAGGGAGGCCAAGCAGTCAAAGAGCCAACGCATTTTTCTAGAGGAGCGTTTCCTCAATGTGTCCTTACAAAACAATTTTCCCTCCGAGCTCAAAGTGTGTAATCCTGCTGGTCATTTGTTAGCCGCTGCATCCCCCCGCGTGGAGGCGCGGCCGCTGGCAGAGTGTTGGAGGGAAGAGGGGAGGGAGGGGGGGGGCTGCACAGGAGGTGAAAGCTTATAGTCGCATATCAGAGCTCAGGGATTCATGCTCATTTATCTCCATTTCTCGCACACGGTGTTTCGTAATAAAGGCTCAAGTGAAAATGGTGTTTATCATTGGAATGACAACATCTCCCAGATGCAGCAGAGAGGAATCTAGAGAAAATAGATAACGCATTACAATAACAAGTCCTTATACTCGCAGGAGAATCCAATTAAGGGAGCCTTACATCATGATAATCAAGCGGAGGTGGACCGGTTCATTTGGGCGGCGGGATAACAGAGCGGAGGGTGGTCTGGTCTGAGGAATCAGGGTTAGTTGCTCTTAGACCTGCTGCATATATCAGCCACCATCTACTGTGGGGAGCTTTACCCCCTAGTGGCTCAATCGGGGACTGCAACCTGAGTTGTATTTAATGCACATAATGGAGAATGCTCTGTCACTGCTCGTTGCTGCAACGCGGTGAATCACCCACAAGTAACTGAAACCACGTTATTGGATTTGAGTTTCCCTTCGAGGAAGAGCAGAGTTAATTTACACCTATACATTGTGAATTGGGGCGTTTGCTTTGGATTTTTATACTGTACATACACATGCTGTATGTTTTTTCTAGTTAGATGCATGCGCAGATGTTTACTTGTGCTCGTGTGAGGGACGACTGCGGGGTGTTGGGGCATGTTGTGCTGTTGCACCACCGGCTCTGTCTGTTCTAGTGTGCTGCTTTCCTGCTGCTCAGCATTTCGGAGGGCCTCAGTGGGACACGTGGGGGTGGGCGGGTGTGTGAGTGGGACATATGACGGGGCCACGCAAAGCTGAGCTAGTCTGTCCTATCGTTCCGCAACAGACACATCCCTTTGGCGTCCTTCTGTCTCCCTGCCGTCCTCCCGCTTCTCAGCATGGCGGCAGATGCACCGTAGAGCCTGATGGCGTCTCTCTCTCTCTCTCTCTCTCTCTCTCTCTCTCTCTCTCTCTCTCTCTCTCTCTCTCTCTCTCTCTCTCTCTCTCTCTCTCTCTCTCTCTCTCTGTGTGTGTTGGTGTGCAGATTCAGATTTAGGTGCACATGTTGCCACAAGGGCACAATGGGCATTTGTATATGTGCCTTTCTCAGCAAAGCTCTTTGCTGACATAATAATTTACCACCCACCGGCATATCCCATGTTCGGCTCTCTCTCTCTCTCTCTCTCTCTCTCTCTCTCTCTCTCTCTCTCTCGCTCTCGCTCTCGCTCTCGCTCTCGCTCTCGCTCTCGCTCTCGCTCTCGCTCTCTCTCTCTCTCTCTGTGTGTGTGTTGGTGTGCAGATTCAGATTTAGGTGCACATGTTGCCACAAGGGCACAATGGGCATTTGTATATGTGCCTTTCTCAGCAAAGCTCTTTGCTGACATAATAATTTACCACCCACCGGCATATCCCATGTTCGGCTCGCTCTTTAACATTTACATGACCGTGCAGTGATTTATTGACGCCGCGATAATTTGTCGTAAGGTTTGCTTTAACATGGCCATTGCTGACGTGTCCAGATCTTTATTTCTTCATATGATGACGCACACAACGCTTTGGTATTCAGCTTGTACAGCTCGCGGAACAATGAACGTGTCTGATTCTCGAACAGGTCAGATAAGGATAGATTGTATCGATGACACACTGGAGCATCAGCTACTTTCAGCCAGAGCAGATACTGTAGCTACGTACGTACATGTTGATTCAAGCAGAAACATTGAAACTGCTGCTACCCACCTGTTTTTGCTCATTATTTTGCTTTGTACATGGTATTTAGCGAAGGTTTGTGCTCGTGGTTTACCTAATTAGTTTGCTAAATGTTCGGCATTTCAGCCTAACAGTAACCTGCCTGTGGCTTGCAGTGTATGTTGCGTACACACCGAGTCCTGTTCGGCAGGGGAGGCGGGGCCAGCGCTGAGTGGTGTGCTTACAAACATCCACAGAGAAATTCTGCAGACTCCACCTTCAGTTATCACACTGAAGCTGAGTGAGGTAATCGTGGTTGATTACAAAAACACGATGACTTCAGGAGTAATTCAAGTTCACAGTATTCACACAACTCAAAATGATTTCCCTCAATCGCATTCAAATGTGTTTGTTTTTGTGGAAAACGCTGTGGCTGTAGAAGAACTGTACGGAAAATCACAGAATATTAATATGCACAAACGCAAAAAGTGTTTTGCAAAATTACACTCAGGCTGATCTGAGCTGCCTGTGTGGATCGTCTCCTCTCTCTGCTGTGGGCAAAGCGCTGCATTGTTAGTGATGAGCATGAATGCTGACCTCTGCCCTCTCTGGCCCCGACAACCCCCCCTTCCCTCCCTTCAAAGTTCACCGGAGGGTCAGAGAGTCCTTGTGCTTCTGCAGACGCTGTGTTGATGGAAACTCACCCCCCACCCCCCACCCCCACCCCCACCCCCACCCCCCTTCCATCTCACCAGTCCACCCCCAGCACTCAGAGCGTCTGTCTGTCTGTCCCAGTTGGACAGAAACATGCTCACACAAACACACAGAAACCAACCAAACCAAACCTGGTCAGGACGCGAGCACGAGAGAGGGGAAATATTTCAGGTCCGACAGAGTCGCTTCATTAGTTCATGTCAAGACTCTCGGCTGGAAATATGTGAGGTCAACACACACAAACGCATTTAGCATGACAACGAGTCAACACTCGAGGAAATGTTATTTCTCGCTTATATAATATTATGATATTATATAATCACGGGCGAGTGAGTCAAATGTGAACTCGCCCTCATGCGTTTAGACAAAAAAACGAGGCCTCTTGTGCTTTTGCACAGTGATCAATGATGCCTACTTATTGTGAGTGTCACGGTGAAGCTTCCAGGGCCTCAGCTGCTGGGGCAGATTCATGCATTTTACTATGCTCTGTGGCTCCAGGCACGACCAGTGGCAAATGGGGTGGATGCTCATCACATGAGGTATCACATGCTGCTAGGCAGAACATCCACCATGTCCTGTACATGAGATAAGCTGCTGCAACATGGAGATCACTCTCGTTTGGGGGACGCCATTAGTAGCGAGGGTCTCCCGGAGTCCTAGCGATTTCACTATGTAAATTCTTTTTGCCTGCGTGGGGCCGGAGCAGGGAGGGCCCAGGGATTGCCGTGGTAGTTTGTTTAGGGATCAGATTAGACCCAGTGTCATTTCATGCTAGAGATGATAATAATGGCTGCCACTGCCAAGATGACTGTTGACATCATTACTCATGTGTTGTGCCACACGCATCAATCTTCACATGCTGTACAGACGCTCCTGAGGTGAATGAATTTTTCACTTTAGAGTTCAGAGCGGGGTCACGGAGACACATACCCTCACACGTGAGAGGGGCACAGCAGGTGAAGCAAAGGACTTACACCACTCATCTTTCTTTTTTCGACCCATAGTATCAGATGACTTTGTTTTCATCCCACCAATCAGCAGGCTGGTATCGAACTGTACATCTTTTAGCAGAAGCAGCGATATTCTGAGCAGCAAATATAGCTCGTTTGAACTTTATAGGTATTCAAATAATCCGCTTGTTTGAAATTGTTACGAACAAAATGATTTAAGATTCAAGATTCAAGAAGTTTATTGTCATAAGCGTAGTCCAACAGTTTAAACCCGACAATGAAAAATGTATATCTATTCGTTTCGGCTCAACATACCTGTTAGACAAAGATAAAAAAATAATAATATAGTATAAATGCATGAGCCTATCATTTATGCGGACCTTTAACTTCCCTTGCCGTCGCTGACACAGTGGTAATATTGTCCGCAAGGATGCAATCGTAACGCAATACTCTGCAAGACTTCACGTGATGAATTGAGCTAATCCCCGATGAAAGATCACGCCTCTGCGATCTGTTCCTCGTTTTTCATCTACCTGAGAATCCATGTGGTCGATACAGATGTTGATCTGATGGCGAGTCGCGCATTAACAGAGGTGTTCTTGGTTGTCAGACGGAGCGAAGGTATGAGAAAAGGCAGGATTTACCTTCCTAAACTGTGTGCTGTCATCTTTACAAAGTATGTTCAGGGGGTGTGAAAGGGATCATTAGTTGTGTGGCAGAGGAAGCAGCCGTGTTGTCAGCTACCTGCTATTTACTTCCCCTCATTACTGTACGCTGGCTGGCACTGGTGGGAGTGTCAACATCATTAACATGACTGTCATTAGTCCTGTCCCACACTGCATGGAGAAGTTAGTCCTGGGGAGAAAAATGAAGCGTCTTTCACCACCACCAGCGTCTGCTGCTGCTGCTGCTGCTGCTGCTGCTGCTGCTGCTGCTGCTGCTGCTGCTGTGCCGTGAAAACCTCTATCCACTTGATGGGGAATCTGCAGCGTGAGGAGGAGCAGGAGCAGGAGTTTAAAGAAAGTTTATAATCAAGAAAAATATCAACATAAAGAATATGGTACTTGTAGTACTTGACTTGATACTGATTCATTATATTATACTTGATCACATTATAATTGGATGCATATGCAGCAGTTGAAGCAACAGCACCTGTAATTCATGTTACAAAACATGATATCGTAAATCAAAGTTGCATTGATTCTTTCCTAAAATCTGAACATTGAATCGGGCATAGATTGTAACGGCAGAGTGACGGGGCGGTGCAGGGCGGTGGCGCTGTCCTAACGCAGGAAGTAGCTTCCATGCTCAGTTCACTGTCACACACGTGCATGACTTGCACATATCCTCTCCCTGTGCGTACGTCTGTGGATCCTACCCGGCTGCGGATTGTGGTCATGTTACGGTGTCGAACGGTTGGCTCAGTGTTATGCTGGCAAGCTGGAGGATACGCCCCATTTCTCGCCCAATTTCCTCTGGGCGTGGATCCAGCCCCTCCGCCACCCTATAGACTCGACCCGATTGGAAATAAAAGTCTCGAGTCCGAGTTGTCTGCGAAGCGTTGGTCGCTTGCGTCTGGCTCGTTCTGTCCTCAGACAGTGTCCGTTTGGAATTGGCACCTCCCGCAGGATTAGAACAAACAGGCTCCCCCGCACCCTGTCATCTGCCTGACTCGGCTGGATGTTATTGTAGCCAACTTCAAGGCCTCGGCAGCAGCTGCAATCACTTATAGCAGTCTGCCTCAGTGCTCAGCCCCTCCATGCCCCCATCTAGTTTCCCATCAGCCTTGAGGGGGGAGAGCTCCTCGCACTGCGTTTCGACCCTCCCGCTCTCTTGTCTCGCCTGGCTGAGACCTCCTCAACCTCTGCGGAGGTGACTGTGGAACAAGCGCGAGCGTAGCCGCGCAGAACGCCTCCTGGAACTCGGTGGATCGCCGGGCCGAGTGGTCTCCACGTGGCTTTTTGTACAAGTCGTGAGAACGGAGTGGGCCGGGCTTTCTTCGGAGGCGCCGTGTCCTCCAATGGCAGCTCGCGGGATCGCTGTGTGGCTCCACTGATTTACGGTGCATCATTAAGTCAGCGCATTCCTTCTCCCTGTGGCCCAGGTGGCTGTGGGGCCCGAGGCCCGAACTCCGAGCAGAGCAGGTCTCTCTGTGGAGCCGAGCACAGCACAAGAGGAAGCCGCAGCAGCAGCAGCAGCAGCAGCAGCAGCAGCAGCAGCAGCAGCAACACAATAAAGAGCAGAGCAGCAAATCTCCCCCCATACCACAACCACAACACATTTGTCCAGAATGAAAAGCACTTAATGAAACGTACGTGTCTGTGGTTGAGGGATGAGTGTTTCCCTCATAAACAGTGAAGCCAGATCCTCACAATTCCCAACTTTGACCTCTTCATCTGTGCAATTGCAATGTTTTCAGTTTGGAACATTAAGAGAGTCCATTGGCTATTCCGCCCTTTGAATGAGTAAGGTCTCCCCGAGGGGGAATTTATTGGACTTTTCCCGTAACAAACAGATGTTTATTGAGTATTTAAGTTGTATCTATCTTTTAAATGTTGGTAATTTACAGCCTCTTTAATGAAAGATGTCCCAAACACTGTTCCTGTCCCCACAAAGCTCACAAACAACTGCTCAATGCCATGACAGATTTTTGGAGCTGCTTTGCCCTCTAGTGGTGACTCTGCGTGTGCATGTACTAATGTGGGACCCCCTCCTCTTCCTCCTCCTCCTCCTCCTCCTCCCACACACCATCAGGCTGCCACTGCATGAACCACATCCTGCATTCCCAGAGCTTTTGAACATGTAATAAGACGACTTGTCAGTCTCCGTACAACTTAAAATCAACAGGTTTTTAAATTTTCAGCAGACTGACAGTAAAAAGGAATTAGCTGCCGGGGACTTCAGCACTTTATGAAACTTTACAAGCTGACTTTAATATTTACAAGGCTATTAAAAACACTGGCAGACCCTCGCAGCTCTGACCCGGACATTAGTGACATACTGTCGTTTATGTTGGGGAAGGAGGCGACTTCACAGAGCCACGCTTGTGCGATTCCCACTTGATTTATCAGTTTTTATGGTTTGTTATGTAACGTCGGTACACGAGAGTAAGCGAGGAGGAGAGTCAGCGGCGGACAGAACGCCACTCTGTCCCTCAGCAACTAGATTGTTGTGAGAAGTGTTTGATCACGTTTGGCAGCAAAGTGTTTTCATGGAAAGTTTGTTGGGTTTAATTTACCGTTTCATTACTCTTTCTGTGAGTGTGTGTGTGTGTGTGTGAGTTTTCTCATACACGCTTATTCACTATTTGAGCTCATTCACGAGGAAAAACGCGGGTGTGTCGGCTCAGCGAAATAAACCTGGTGTGATGAGGTGCCTCTTCCTCTACGTGTGTGTCTATGAGAACCTCAGAAATTGGCTTTGGTGTTGGTGAACAGCTTCCCGTCCCTCCAACGCCCCCTCGCCACACACACACACACACACACACACACACACACACACACACACACACACACACTCCCCCTTTGCTGACAATAGTAACGTGAGACAGACAGTGTGCCATTTGCTCCGTGTCTGGCTGGGATGTCTTGACCTGGCCAACTGGACAGGCCTGACTCTCAGCTCTGGCTTATCTCGCTGGCACAGCATTGGTCACTTCACACCCAGACGCTTGTCCAGACCTCAGCAACGGACGTGGAGTCGGTCTGCAGCGTTTCCTAATGATGTGATTATTACAGCAGATCATAAACCCCAAGTATATAATTTTATGACTTTACAACAAATCAAGCGGACTTTACGTGTATATAAACGGCACTTAAACTGTATTTTTTTTTTTTTTACTGGAGTAGACAAAAGTCATTTAGATAAAGTCCAGATTATAAATATAAATGCTGAGGGATTAATGGGATGACTCTTTTTTTAAGGTTGACCTGCAAAATCGAATCCAGTGCAACAGCTCAGTTTATGCACAGATAGATATTCAGTTTTGATTGACACACTCACTGAGGTGTCAGTTTAACGCCACGGTTTTATTTGAGATCGCAGGCAGTGTGTGTGTGTGTGTGTGTGTGTGTGTAGGGGGGGCGTGTTTAAATAAATAGCTGTCACTCGAAACTCTTTACAGTTTAGCTGCTGGATTTGATTTCATTTGACATCACAGTTGTAACTTAGGTGTCACTCAGGAAACCTCATATCCTCACCTCACTCACTACAGTTCAGTTTCACACTCTAATATATATATATCAGTTACCCACATGTGTCCTATTTCTCCATGAATATCCATGAAAACACACCTGGTCACAATCTTAAAGGTCCAGTGTGTTTGAGGGAATGGAATATTAAGAACCTATGCTGATATCTTTTTTAAAAGTATGATCTGTTTCCCTGTTTTAGAATTCAAGACGCAACTATATTCACATCGCATATCAACCCGTGTCTGGATATATAAATATATATTTTTATTCTCACTTATTTATCTCGCAAGATACTGAAGTATGTACAGTACATGTGGAGTACAGTTTTGACTGCACTGGCTGCACAGAAGTGTGCCATAACTATAATGTACAATATTTAGTAAATGTGTCAGTGGACGTCTTAGTCACCACAGTTATTGTCCCACAGCAATCCTAACAGGCCTGTGCACATTGAGTGAAGTGGATGTTCATTTATACGTCCCCTAAATTCCCTATGGACTGAGGGGCCGCCCCCATACAGAGGGTCCACTGATGTAAATGTCCTGCATGTCACCATGTCCCTGTTAAAGTAGCGTATGTGCTGTGACCTGACACATGTCAAAGAGACTTTAAAAAAAAAAATCCATGAAATGAATAGATTAGACAAAGCATCGTGTGAGTTGTGTTTTGAATCTTTCCAGTTGATGTTCTAAATATGAGGTTTTGCTCTTTATCCACAATAAACAACCTCCACCAGGAAGAAATGCTGTGAACTGCACCTACACACAGAGGCTGCGGGCTGACACGCTGAGCCTACACCTGTCACACAAAATAAATGCTCTGCCCAATAGGAAAGCAATTTTGCAATGCATCACTTTAAGTGAGTGGACCTCTGCGCGGCAACCAGTGTCTCTTAACCTTTCCTTAATTTGTCTTGTCTTGTTATGAGCTCTCAGGATCAACTACATCCTTTCACCATCAGGACTCGCGCCTGCGCCCTGCGCGACGAGCGAGCGCGGCGCCACGGTCCGATTTTCTTCTCCCGGCTCGAGTCGGCGCAGCTGTTTCCTCTCCACACTCGGGTCTTTTGAAGAGCCAGAAATACCGCGTGGCTACATGAGTCCAACACTGTGGCCTGCGCGCGCCACTTCCTATTTACCCAGCACCCGTCACGAGTGCGTTCGAATGAGAGGGATGACAAACACAAAGATACTCCAACTTTCACTCTGCTGGATTTATTACCGCTGCAGACAAACATCAAAGACTTCATTCCGGCAGGGATGATAAGGAAATGTTATCTCAGTGACCCCTCACCCACCCCCTCTTCTTGACTTGTAAGGGCAAATATGTGCAGCTTTGTCCAGCCACACCGTCCTGCCAGAGCCAAGTATAACAATTAATAGCTCGTTTGCTGCTCGCGTGGCTGAAAATACACAGGCGGAGAGCGTGTGTGCGGTGTAATAGATTTATGATCGTTAGGAGCAGAATTGCACGACAGGCTTCAGTTTCATTGGAACTAACCGGTGGTTTATCCAGGGAGAGCAGCTTTTCCACTTGTGCCGGACGTCATCACTCTTGTTCAGCAACCTGACACATATTTTGGTGGGATTGTCACCGCGAGAAGGAAGTTGTAAAGCAGAGAGGCTCCCAGTGCAGGAAGCCTCCTTTCAGTGTGGATAATGTCACCTTGAAAACACTGGTGGTCCGTGGTCAGAGCCTGTTCACCGCACTTAGGATACGATGGAGAACAATGATCACATTGGTGCGAACTCCGGAATTCTCAGTTTAACCTGCTGAAGACTACGCGAGACTCGCATGTAAACAGAATATTGTCAACAAGATGGAACTGGAGTTGCAGTTGGAGTTTTTGCTAAATTAAAAGGAAAACACCCAAAATGCTAAATTGTGGCACCTTTAAAAACCTGCTTTACTTCCATTTAAAATATTGTGAAGTTATCGTCAGGCATAAGAGAATAAAGACATATTTAACAGCAGATAATGATTCATTTGGAGTTTTACTGCCAAGCTGCTTGTTTGTGTCGACAGCGTCGCCCCCACTCGTCATGCCTGCAGAGGAATTAAATGCTAAACTTTATGTTTCAATTAACTGACTCGCAGCCCTCAGAACTGTTTTGATCCGTGTTAAGTTTGATGATTGTTTTCTTTATTTTTTTGTATTTTATGTTATTGTATACTAATGATGATCTATACGAGTCTGAGGATAAACGTTGATTTGACTTGTTGCACATTACGGTGCAACAACTCTGACGCGTAAACGAGAAGAAGAATGGAATGTTTCAGTAATAACTCACGTCACTGTAATTAAAATAACCCCTATCATGAAGAAGCTCAATTAGACAACATAAAAAAATCTACATTATCTGCTGTTGAAATCCAAATTGACATCGAATAAAAGCGACAATCATGCGTTAGAAAGATTGATTTATGAAAAATATGATGCACATCTCTGTCCTCTGCATCCGCTGCATGCAACATGTTTCAGATTGGCAGGTTTAATTTTTAGGACTTGTTTATGTGTCGTGTTTATTCCCTCTCATTCCCCTGGACACTTTGCTAACTCCAACCCTTCATTAAGCCTTATTACGCACACCACTCACTCAACATCTGGCTTGGGGCTCCCAGAATGGCTCATTTGCCGGCCCTTTTTATTGCAGTCATATAGTTGGAGCTGTAAATGCCTGTGTGGGTGTGCATTGTTGTCTGTTGTGGGGGAATCGCACAGTATTCACCGCAGTGACATGGAGTGTTAATGTGCACAAGTTACGGTCACACATCCAAGTGGCAACAAGTCACTTTGGATGTTGCTGCAGGTAGAAACAATAACAAGAAACTGAAAACAGCAGCACTGCCATCGGGTCATATACAGCTTTATTAGAAAACCACCATCAGAATTGTCATTATTTAGACTTTTACTGGAAGAGGGATGTTCAATTTAGCCCTCAGCCTGTGATTGGCTGAGCGTCATTTGAGTAAGTGGCACACAGTGGAGGGATTGGCAGCTCTATAACTCCCTCAGACAGGTTTGTCATCTGTGTCAATGACCCACCAGGGAGCTGGTCCTATTATCAAACCCACTGGTGATGGATGACCTCAGTTCCAGCTGTTAAGACACTGTCAGAAACAGGTTCCTCCATGGCCTGTCATGCACCCTTTCTGTGTGTGTGTGTGTGTGTGTGTGTGTGTGTGTGTGTGTGTGTGTGTGTGTGTGAGAGAAAATGAAAAGCCATGGTCAACATGAGTTCACGCAGTTTCTGAGCAGTGGTGAAAATCAGAGTTGCAGTCGACACCATGACCTCACAGGGACACGTCTACCACACTGTTTCCTTCCTCGATAATTGTCCTATAATGTCCTATAATGCTTCTAAATAGAAACAATAGGAAAAGGTATTGTTTCGAAATGTATTGGATAATGTCAGATTTGATATCTTATTCAAGTAAAAAAGCTTTTCGGCTTTGAAATGAACACTGGTTAAATATGTTTACTTTCTTTTATTGTATTTTTTTTATATTCAGTATTTCATGTATTCAGGAAGTTGATAAAAAACTTCAACATTTTCTATCATAGATGATGTTATAAGATCATGTTACAGTGAACTACTTATAGATATTCTTTTGGACTATTTTATTTTCCATTTTATATGTTCAGAGACTGATACAAGCGATCTCAAATAATCCTACCTTATTTTAGTCCACAGCTATTCTGCATTCATCCATACGTCTGAAAGTTATTTTCACATTGGACTTTAAAGGTTCATTGTTTGACAACAGACAGATACAATGATAGTTTTACAATTGTATGATTTCTTTTCATTGTTTAGAATTAAATCCATATCTACGGTGTCGTAATTATACAATTCCAATTTAATCCCCCCCCCGATTCGGCACCAGCATCAAAATGTCAAATACCTAATGGAGCCTCGACTCGGTGAAGAATAAGGCCACGGGGTGAAAGTGATTGATACTGAAGGACGTGGTGAAGGTGCTACGCACCACAAGCTGCTCACGTCCACCTCGCTCCACACGTCCTCATTGTTTCATTGTTCTGCCTCGATTCTCTCAGCAAACGTGCTTCACTGTGCCGTGGCTCGTGTGTAAGCTACAGTACATATTACAGGAAGGAAGAGGGACCTGCTGGTGGAGGTGGTGGAGGTGGTGGTGGTGGTGGTGGGGGTGGTGGGGGGTTGGGAGCGAGATCCCAGACCATAAAACCTGGCAACCGCCCTCCCTGCATTGTTCGCCGCCACCATTCCAGTCCGGTTTCACTGCCTCAACTCCCTGAGCTGGTGTGTATCCTTTCCTTTTTGGGGGCAGTAAATGTTGCCGTTCATCAAGGAAGGAAAAACATGAGTCCTGCAGCAGGCTGCTCATCTCCTCTTTGTTCTCACCATGAGGACCCCGGGGCTCAGGCAGGAAGTCGGGACGTGTTGACAATCAAATAACCTGCTGATTAGGTCCAACTCCAGCTCACATGGATCCAATCGCGCAGATATCAGGCTGAATACAGCTGGTGTTACAGTGTAGAATGGACACAATACATACATACTTTCATTCATGCAATTCCTGCCCCTCAGCTTGATGTTGATGCCTCCAAATCTCCTCTTAGAGCACCACCTTGTGGCCGGACGGTGGCGCTTCTCTTACATCTTGGAAGGCACCAGGTTACACATGTCAACAGGAAGAGACGATGATGGAAAGTGAAGACAACAAAAAACATACGATTAATTCTGGGGCTTTGTATATTTAGCTTTTTAATTAGTACTGTGAACAATAAAATGTGTCAATTACTATTATGTTCAATTTAATTAATGTTGAATTATATTGAAATTATACTCTCTAAACAAATGAAAGAGAATATATACTTATATAAAAGAATATGAATTAAAGATTTACATTTTTTCCCACATTGCCAATTTACATCGATGTATTTCTGTTATATTTCCACAAATCGCAGACACCAAACTGAGTTAAAAAAGTGAACTTTTCTTCCTTAAATGATTTCCCTGTTTTTGTAAGTGCCATGAAACATTCAACAAGACCGCAGGACGTCTCTACGACTCCTGTGGAATGCAGATGTTCTCTCTCAGTCTATTTATGTGATTTAGGGCTGTCAAGGAAGTTGAGCAGCAGCAGCAGCAGCAGCAGCAGCAGCAGCAGCAGCAGCAGGACGGCCCAGACAGGGGGCTGGACATGACAATGAAGCTGAGGTGCTGCACAGAGTGCTCCCTCTGCTGGCAGGGCACAGAAGTAACTGAACTGGGGAGCAGGAGTGTGGTGTATTGTGGAACTCCCACCTAACCTCAGTATTTACACACAGGAGTGTCTCTCTAAAAACATGTTGAGGTTAATGGGAGTGGTTAAGCCATTAAGAGATGGATATACTTAATGTTTCTACTCACAGAGTTTAAGTATTCTGAGTTATGTGTCTCATGTCTCTCAGTCAAACCAGTTATAGCAACACATTAACCCCCACGTCTTTACAAACTGTATAATTATCACAATTTTCCTCCACACGTGTTAACAGCCAGTCGGGCTTATGACCACATGACCGCTTGTTCTCCTCCAGGATCAATCCCAACGCTTGTTCCTCTCCCTTTGGCAGGACCAGAACCATAAACACAGGGCAGCCAACAGCTCTGTGATCCAAGCTGCAAATAGAAAACTGGGGTTGCAAGTTTTTATTTTTTATTTTTTTCACAAGCCACCGTGCACACACACACACACACACACACACACACACACACACACAGGCTTGGCACTAAATGCAACCCTTCTCGGAGATCACAGGGGCCGATGGAGCTTGTCGCAGTCGTTTCTATGCTACATTAAAAGGAGCGAGTCTGTAGTTTGCCTTGGCACCGGCACGTGTTGCTGCACGGCCTCAAGCGTGAACGCCGGCCTCCGCGCCCGCTGACGTAGAGGCTCCATGTCCGTCTGACTTTAAGGAGTTTGACATCAGGGCCACTTGGGCTTGTTTTCGAAAAAACTTTTTTTGCCTCATCGAAAAAGCGAATGTTCTCAGCGTGTTATTAGTCTTGCGAGAGTAATCACCAATTACCATTACATGCAGTACGAAATTATAGAAGGCTGCATGGCTTTTAATTTCCCGGAATATACATATGCCAGGATGTTTAATTACTCGGGATGGCTTCGTTTTCAAGTCCTTTATCAGATTAGAGTCCACGAGGGAAAAGCCCCACACTTTCCCTAACACACGGTCTGTATTTTGAAAATCAATTTCTGTCTCACAGTTGGTTGCGGTGCCACTGAAGTCATCAGGGTCATGCACCTCCCTCCATAGTCGTTTGCCAGCCGCTTCCAGCTGAAAAATGGAGCTTTCGGGACTGGAGGGGTATATGAACAGAGATAGCTTGACACAACCATTTGTTTGGCTCAGGTGAATACAGCCAGACAGCAGCACCGTCCCTGCTCTGCAGCAGGGCTTGCACTATGGCCAGATCCTACTGGACACTCATTCCTCAAAGATGCTCCGCAGCTCTGTTCAGAGACACTGGCGCCGCTGCTGCCGCTGCTGCTGCTGCTGCTGCTGCTGCTGCTGCTGCTGCACTGTACTACATGTAGAAAGACTCAGCTGCTTATTTATTCACTACATATGGATCTGAATTTGAGTAGGACTGAATTGACACGAGAAGGTTCGTCAGGCAATGTTGATAAAGAGAATTTCATTTAGAGCAGGGGTTGTCAAACTCATTTAATTAAGGGGCGATTTACGGCCTAATAAAAGCCAGAACCAACTTTAAATGAAAAGTCCGAAATCTTTCCATTTAATGCAAAGTATGTTCGGAAAATGTTTTCACTGAATGAAACGATCTCTTTGCAAAACATCATGAACAAGCTCCAACATGAATAGTTTGCTTGCTACTACTTTTACGTTTCATGAAAAACCACAGTTGTCTTTTCTGTAATTTGTCTCGGGCCGGATCGGATCCTCTGGCGGGCAGGTTTTGGCCCGCGGGCCGAATGTTTGACACCGCTGATTTAGAGGATATTTGCATTAAGTCACCAGTGGGACCTGGCGCCCGCACAACACACACAACGAGCCACACGACTGTAGGAACGTTACATTTGCCAATGAATGAATGTGGGTATTTTAGCGAGTTAATTAGGCTAGCTATTAGCATATACCTGTCCAAACATAGGAGGACAGAAATGTCCCATACATAGGAATACAGTTCAAACCGCGAGAGAATACAGGTTTCAGCATTTCTGCAGCCAAACACACCAGCAGCCACTTTTAGTGGCACATGTAAGAGGATTAAGAACAATGACCATTTCTTTATTGAATTGGGATGAAAACATAACCAATGACATTAACATTTTCTTGCACCAGGACGTTCATTCTCTCCTCTTCAATGTTTGAAAGTCCCCTCTCTGTTTCATGAATGATGAATCGATTCATCTCCATATACAATACACGCATATTCTTAATGTCAAAGTAAAAAAAAAAAAAAAAAATGTGCCCAATGGTAAGAGTAGCCACGGTGATAAATACAATTAATAATAAATAGTAACCCAGCGCCCAGACTGTGCTGATAGCATGCACATTCATTTCTCGGCTCTTTATTGAAGGTGTCCCCCCGCCTTCGTATCAAGCTCTGTCCCTGGCTGTTGTGGCGACAACTTTTGTAATATCCACGGCGGCGGGATGCAGCCGCGAGCAGCAACAGCCGGGACAGCTGTAATGAATTTGAATCCGTGGATGCTCCAGTATTAGTCTGGTCCGACTGCCTCGGCCCAGCAGGAAATGAATTGCCCTTTATTTAACTTTACAAATTACAGGTGACCCACGGTGAGCGGCACTGTGAGTTTGAGTGGTGCGACAAATAGATTTAGAGGGGCAATGATTCCCCTCCCAGATTCCTGTTGTGTCAATGCGAGAGATTAGATGACAGAGGGTGTTAGGGAATCGTTTGTGATTCCCACTGTGATAAATGTAACGCGGTTAGCAAGAAATGAATATGTCCGTTTTTGTCACAATTAAATCCAATTCGGCTCCGGATTGCATTACATTGATTTGTTGTATTGCAAATTGTCACGTTGACGGTGCTAGCTGCAGGCTAATGAGGGATATAAGGTTAGCGCTGCTGCAGGGCTGGAGCGGCTGATGGTTACAGCGTGCGTCAGGTCGGCGGCGACCCACGCCCTCGTTAGACGCCCTGAACCCGGAGGTAAGGGCTCAATCCCCCCCCTGCCCCCGCCCCCCGCTTTTCACTTGGTGTAGTCTTTTGCCGTGGCCGTGTTCCTGTAAGTAGTAACCAGGCCAAGTGCTGCGTTGTAGAATCCCGCAGTCAGCACGGGCGCTGAGTCACGCTGCCAGCACTCTCAAACGGGAGTTCTCTCAGAGATCATTCAGCCTCGAGGATCATATAACCTCAGGGATAAATCCATCAGTCCCCTCGCCGAGGCATCGAGGCAAACGCGCTCCGACCGCGTCCCCCCGGCGGAGTGACTCGGCCCGTTGAGTAATGAAGTGTTGGGCTTCTGTAATGAGACTGTTTACAGGGCGGGCTTGTTTCACATGAATCAAGCCCAGTGTGTGGCTAGATAAATACCAGCTTGGCCCCGCACGAAGCCAGTCAAACCTTCTCCTCTGCTCAGGAAATGGCAGCCAAATTCCTGTGGAAATGAATGAGGAGGAAATCGGCGAGTGGCAACCTATGCGGCGCGATGGCTCTGAAAGGAGAGAGTGGAAAAGGCCGTGGCCCTTCCTCCGTGGCGTGGACCCGGGCCAGGGCTCACTAGGTGAGACTGATGGAATAATAATACACATCCTGAGTGTTCTTTTCATTAGCAGCACGGTTTCATGTTTTTCATCATCCTGCTGAGAGAAATGTAGAGACCCCTATTTCTGAGCTGGACAAATTACCCTTCCCCCTCTGGGAGATGCAGCTGCATTCAATATTGTGTTTGTGTGCCTGTGTGTGTGTGTGTGTGTGTGTGAGGGATTATGTATCGGTGTGTGTGCGATGCAGGTGGGGGTTGTCGCTGGATACAAGGATTTCCTGTGGAAATAATAATTAACCACAACATGATAGGATAAATGCCGGGCCCTCTCCACCAGCAGGTACCGGGATTAATCTAATTTCCTACACGAGCCTTAGATGTGAAGGGACCCTCCATTAGGACACAGGGGCTGTGGGTTCGAATCCGTGACCCCAATCTGGAGAGCTGTGTAAACCCATCAGTCCGGGCCCTCGCAACCAAAGTGACAGTGTGGCCATCCGTATTTAAAACACATTACCCGTGATTCATAGGAGCCCTTAACCAAAGCAATCCCTCCATTAACTTCACCTGCAAACACCTCATATCCCGAGTGACCTATTTTCCCAATTACCAGTGCCATTACTCTGCACTTCCCCTCCACGCCGCTCGTCATCCGGACGTCCAGATTAGAGCGGATTCCACCGAAAACCCCCGCGACGGCTGCATTAGCTCGCATTTTTCTGCACTTATTACAGAGCAGCGCAGAGGGAGAGTTACAGCGCCTCTCAAATGAAACAGGCTGCAGCGATAAATCTCCAGCTCTAATGCACATGCTTAGGAGTTTTTGACTGTAAATAAAGTCTGGAGGAGACATGCTGTACTTATATGGGGAGAGCCTGGAGGAAATGGTTTCCCCCATGAAAGAACACATGGGTGTGAGTGTGGTTGGCCAATCAGGACGCATGTTGAAAACTGCCTGTTTTTTCCTCCTTTCTCTCTCTCTCCCTCTCTCTCTCTCTCCCTCTCTCTCTCTCTCTCTCTCTCTCTCCCCCGACAAGGCCTGGTTTGCCGTTTTTGCCCTCTCGCGCGTGTTGTGATGCACCGCAATATTTCACAAAATTATGACCTAACCGTACTTGACTCATGCTGATAAAAAAAAATAACGTCTTGTTACGTAGGTTGTTTATGTCACTTTCTCCCCCAAAATAACAAGCGACGTTCACCTCGCCGACAGTAAAACAAGCAGGGCCAGCAGCTGCGGGGATATTTGTCAGATAACCAGGACGACAGTTCATTCCGGGTCAATATATGGCTTTTCATCATGATCATCAAAGCGTCATCCATCTCTCCCTGCAAACACTGGTGACACCCTAATTGCCTCTGATAATACATTCATCCTGTCAAAACGCCGCGATAATCAAGTCGTTTCCACAGCAGCCATCGATGTCTGCACTAAATATGTGTTTAGAGAAAGATGGTGGATGAAGACGGCGCAGAGGAGAACAAGTGCGCAGCTTAGCTCAGTGTTTTTTTTGGCGCAAGGTCGTCACGTAGTCATGCGTGACTTCATTTGTCGATCACGTTATCTTGCATGATCTGAAAAACGATGTGATCTGCAGCGGTCTAAGACATAACTTGGGATATATTTCGATTTCATAAAGGTCAAATCCAAGTGGAAATATCTACTTATCTTATGTCCTCATGACAGTTGGAGGACAAATGTGATGTCACTCATGTGTCTGTGAAGCAAATATGAAACGACTGCTGGTTTCTTTATGAATCTGATCCATCGCGCACATCTGAACTCTTTGTGATGTCAAATGTTTCTTAACGTGATCAAACATAGAGATGTTTTACTGCTGCATAATCATCTGGATGTTGTTTTCATCACCCTGGAATGAGCCCGCACATTAACTTACATCGAGAGTGGGTCAACGTCAGGTCTTCATAATGACCAATAACAAGCAATATAAGTGATGCAAGTCAATATGCAGATTCCCTTTTCTTTTCCATTGCCTAATAATAAGAATAATACAATCCACCTCATATCCGCCTTATATTTACTTCATTTAATGTTTACATTGTGGATCCGTGGAATATTTCTCCATGACGTACAACTATCTTCATGTACATGTAAGTGGTTAACGGTGGACTTACGCATGTTGTTTATAACGTCGACATAGTACAGAACGTATTATAGGACCTACAGTACGTGATGTAGCTGATATGCATGTGATAGTTTCACTCTGAATCTCTTGGCACTTGAGTTCAAAGATGTATTGGGTGTTTGGATGAACTTCCAGTGGAGTGGAAACCACCTTCATGCAGACCATCAAGTGCTAATTGGTGTGGAATGGAGAAAAGGGGAACGGAGGAACAGATTCCAGATGACAGCGCGGTGATGGAGACGTCCGTGTAGTAAATGTAGCGGTGGGCTCCGGCGTGTTGCGCCATGTTTCATGTGCTGGGGATGAAGCTCCTCCAGTACAGTGCACTCTGCTCTTTAATGAAGTGCACTGCTGCAGTGGGGTCCGTGTGGAACTTATCTGCCCGGCCAGTGTCGGGGAGGGGGGGTGGTGGTGGTCTGCGAGGTGGCACGGTCCCGACGGGATCGTGTACAGATGGAGCAATTAAAGAAGAGCCACGGCAATTGTCTTTCCTGTGTTCCAGACATATCGGAGAACGAGCGGGAACAATGCGTCTGCATTTAGAATATTTCACTGACGCACACAGACAACAATATAACTAGTCACAGGAGGACGGGAAATGAAAATAGCCAGCAGTGTCGTAGAGGGGTTTTAAGTGTACTTTGCTGTTAGCGCACTCTTACTTTAGGCATTTATCTCCAAACAAGTCATGCTACGTAAACGCTGTGATCTCACTTCTACTTTTTAACTCTTCCTGGTTCTATCAAAGCCAAACTCCTCTGCCGGTTGTTGGCTAATGAGAGGATTTGCACCCTGCACGTTGCAAAAGAAGACATCCTTTTTTTCCTTCTTCTTTCGTAAAGCGCAGACCCGCCTGCCACGGCGCCCTCTAATGGGCCGCTCCGTCTCCTCGGCTCAGTGGGAGTGAGACGACAGCAGGAGGGAGTTGTTGGGAATGATATTTTCTCTCTCATCATGGGGCCTCCCCTCCGCTCGCTGTGCTCAGTCTGGAGGCGTCGGCGCTCTGAGTCGATGCGTGATGATATCGGGCTATAATTAATTCAGAAATTTAATTTCACTCACTTTGCTTCCTCCCTGATTTAATTATTTTTTACATTGATTAACTTCATAAAGCCCCGCCCCCTCCATATGAAATATTCTAAACTGTTTATCGTCCATGCGTCACTCACTAAGAATAGAAACATTGAGCTCGTGAGGATGAAATTCTCTGGCCTTCCTCCTCTTCCAAGTCCTGTTCAAAATGTAACTTTAAATTGTATATTTCTTTCTTTAAGATCAACTTATTACTATTTTCTGCGAATAGTTAGACTTGTAGATACATCAGTCTAAATTGACACATCCTCTGCCAGAGAGAGATACATTTCTCAAGCTGATCTTTTCTTTGATCACAGAAAAGTTGAAAGCAGTTGTCAGGCAGAATATATTTGAGTATTCAGAGAGCTGGAGGGAGGGTCGGGATTTACGAGTTGCATTTTAGTGTTGCATGATTCAGCTGATTTTCCAATGATCACCAGCCCAACTTGACACGTAGGAATGGGCGAGTCATCCATGCGCACTTTACAGCAGACCTCTGCCCTCACGATGGTTCGGTGTCGTCACCATTGAAACCAAAATGAAGAAACGATAACAATTCATCAAAATGATCTAAGGATGCTTTTATTTTGAAATGCTTCGCCTTGCGAGTTGATGACATGACAGGGGTAACATCACGGTGCAGGCATTGATTATCCGGTGTAGTATGTCATCCTATCACACATCATCCTGAGTTGCCTTGAGTCACAGCATCATAATGGAGAGTGTTTCCAGCCATATGCAAACCAGAGGGACTCCAGAGTAAACATGTGGCTCGGTGCTGACTGGCCCGGCTCTCTCTTAAGAATAATAGCTGTTAGCTGCAGTTTAATAATGACAAACTACAGCAACGGAACATTGATCTACATTTATAACGAGGGGAATAAGAAGCAGAAGAAGTTTATTATTGTAGCTGTAATGAGTGCAGCAGCAGCAGCAGCAGCAGCAGCAGCAGCAGCAGCAGCAGCCGATGAGACAAAGATCAGTTTAATGAACACTAAACTGTGTGTTTGGAACCAGACAAAGAGCATGATGGGAAAAGTTCTGGAGCAGCAGTGAGTTGTGGTGGCGGCAGATTCTCCGTCTGAGCCGCGGCGCAGATACACATCACACTTTGACAAATGATTATGATGATTTTGATATTTCCCGTAGACAATTCTACTTTTTCATTTCCTGGTAAATTGTCTCAGCTCCGCGCCGACCCCCCCCCCCCCCCCCCCCCCCCCCCCCTGCCCCCCCCCCCCCCCCCCCCCCCCCCCACCGTCCTGGTGGGCTCCTCTCCCGGTCCCGTCTCCGCTCCGTGGTTTTTATTAAAGCCAACATTTGTCAGCAGGAAGATGGTTGATATGCAAAGTGTGGAGCGGCGTGCACCTCACGCTTTAGTAATTCTGGCTGTTTGAGAAATGAGATATGAGGAATGCGCTGCTACGACACAACAGATAAGAGACATGAGTAATGTTCACAAGATTTCAGTGTTATTACTCTTTATTCTGTGCTTTTTGTTTTTTCTTTATTTATACCTGAGAATGTTTTGAAGGAAGAAAGAGAAATCATCACAACCGGGATGTGGAAAGAATGAGAAAGTGTTTTAATAACACCTTCTCAATGCTTGAATATAGATTTATGATAAAGAAAGGAAGAGTGGAACCAAACTTTTTTTCTAGAGCATTATCCTCAAAGGTGCATTGTGTAAGATTCGGTGACACCTAGAGGTGAGGTGATATCCATCACCTCGTCCTCACCCCTCTGAGCCGACAGGAGAACCTGTCGTTGCCCTCAGTTCTCATTCAAACTCAAAAGATGATTAGTATGTCCTCTCTGGGCTACTGTAAAAACATGGCGGCCCCCGTAGAGATTTTCCTACTCCTCTTATAAATATACATTAATATGCTAATCTAAGGGCAATGGAAAAAAAAAATAGGTGATTAGAAATTCATTAAAATGTCACGATGTAATTCTTCAAAAATATTTTTAGAAGTGACAAAAATGACGGAAATCTTAAGAAATGTTTTTGTGCACTTGATGATGCATCTGCCAAATATTGAACTATCTCAGCATTTCAGATGAAAGGAGGAGCTGGCTCACTTGCGAAAGATAATGTATTCTGCAGAGTGTGAATTAATATGCAGCCACAATGTCAACATCTCAAATCTGCATCATTAATACTCACAGTGTCAGACACAGTGTTTGGGCGTCATGTGAATCCACTCTTCAAACACCTCCCTCCCTCACGGTGGGATGGATTTCTTTTTCCCGAAATGTTGCGAGAAACATAAACACATTAGAAAAGTCAAGACAGAGACTGGTTCTCTGTGTAATTCTTGATTTGGAACCGTGCTCCTTTGCTTTTCCCTTGGCAGAATCACCTTGATCACCTTTGTTTCCTCTCCTCCTTTTTAGGCTGATTCCCTTTTACTCTGTCATTTCTTTGTGCAAGACTCCAAACTTGTTTGTTTTCCTAAATAATCAATGACATCGGGGTGAGAGTAGCTCAATGGTATATGTGTTTTCATGCGCTTTGAATGCGTGAGGGTGTGGGTTCCATTCCCATTGCCTGTTAATCTCATCTAAATTGCACACAAAGGGGGTGTGGCCTGTGAACAGTGAAATCATAGTATGAATGCAGGTACAGTACAGGTACAGTTGTACTGGAATGTAATGAAAATACTCTGCATCAATAATTCAACTAAATGATAAATGTCTCTTCTCAATTCAACCAACAGGAAGCAAACTTTGCAAAATCACCCCGCGGGCCGGACCGGACCCTTTGGCGCGCCGGTTCTGGCCCGCCTGCCATATGTTTGACTCCCCTCGTCTGTGGTTCGTGTGGAATGAATCATCACGAACAATAAACATCGTAGAAACACAAATGTATTCATTCCTGGCCCCGATTTGGTCGTCAGACACAACAAGGTGGCGAGCGTTACATTTGTAAAAGCGAGGCAGTTGCTCCCAATTTCATTTTCTGCGGGCGAGATGAAGGGAAAGGGCCATGCTGTGTGAGGAAATTGTTCTGCTAAGTGACTCCCCCCCCCCCCCCCCCCCCCCCCCCCCCCCCCCCCCCCCCCTCACCCCCCACCACCACCCCCACACTGCCAACTAGCGTCTCTCCATATAAATGGCCGCCCGAGCCATTTGTCAGGAGCCCACATCAATCTTGGCGCGTACGGCCACCGAGCCAGGAGGCGCGTCGGTGTGGGCTGCTGTTAGCAGTCAGAAATGTGTTGCGCTCGTCTCCTCGGGGCCGTCCTCTCCCCGTACAGTCAGACGGAGCCGCCGTTCTGAAGACTGGTCACTTTCATTAGAGAAGTCATTAAAGGAATTACAGGGCCCTGCTCATAGATTTCTCCTGGATTATTGTTCTTGGATTTGGCTTCAATTCGTCAAGCAGAACAGCCAATCGTGGCTGCGAAGAGGAAAGGAGGAGACTCTTTTGTGCATTTCTTTGTTTTAACCACGTTGCTTTGATTTCGAGATGATGACCGTTATTAAACAAGGTGGTTCAATAAGTATTTGTTCAACCACAGAACAGACCCATTCCCTCAAAGAAGCCTTGTACTGTGACTCGTTTATTCAAATCTATTAGGATTAGATGATGCATCAGAATATCCCGTGTCGTGCGTAACCAAGGAAACAGTTAAAGGTGCAGTGTGTAATATTTCGGCCATTTTTCTCACTTCTAGTAAATATCACGAAACAATTACATACTGATACGTTGATGAATTTATAATCACCTAAACGCATTATTATCCTTAAATGAGCTCATTAATCTATATTTAAATGAGGAGGGGGTCCTCTCTACGGGGGCCGCCATGTTTTTACAGGAGCCCGGAGTGGATGTACTCATCATCTTTTGAGTTTTAATGGCAACTGAAGTCGACCACAGGTTTCTGCTGAATGCTCAGAAGGGTGAGGGTGATGGATACAACAGGCAACGTCACCTCTAGATGTCACCAAATCGTACACACGACGCAGTGAATGTTTAAGTGCACTGATTATGCATTTGAACCTTTATTCATTTATCGATTGACTCGTGCTGATTATTACACTTCACACCTTTTTAAAGTCTCCCTCATATTTTGCCATTTTGACTCATCAGGTTTACAACATGCATCATTAAACACGGAGTGTGGTTATTTTTTGGTTTTGTCGTGTGATAATAATCACTCCTCGTAAACATGGCATATCTGTGTGTGTATTTCTAGCAGTTTCTAACCCTCCATTCATTTTTCATGCTTATATTGTCATGACCTAGAAGAGAGTGTGTGTGTGTGTGTGTGTGTGTGTGTTCAGGGGGATGTTTCTGATCCCGTGTCCTGAGCTGTGGAATAATGTAAGAGCACTGGTGTGTTGCTGCTGCAGCTGGGGGAGCGTGTTGCCATAAAATATTAACGACTTGGAAGCCCAGCCACATGACAAGATGAATGTAATTGGCCCTCGCAGTTCTATCTGTGCATGTTAATGAGATGGGATGGTATTTAAATCAGTGGCGCCCCAGACACCGCGGCTGCAGTCGAGAAATCCACAAACAAAGACACAGTGCCAGAGCACGGATGCACAGAGATAGATACAGAAAAATGTCACTTTATTATTCAGGTTGGGCAACCGGTGGCTGCAGCCTGCTCCTCTGCCTTTTTATTGTCTTTTTGTGTATTTGAGCAAAACATTATTTGCAGCTCAGCCTCCAGATGATGAAAAGAAGGGGAAGCGGTGCAGAGACTCATTTGTTTTCCAGGCCGATGTGAAAGGTGAAACTCCCAAATAGGAGATGGGGACCAAAGCTGAAGCTTTAAAGCTGGAGGTGAAGGCGTGCACCTGCTCAGCACCTGTCCTGCCGAGGCGCCGGGTCGGGCCCTGCTTGTCATTAATGGTCTGGAACAAAGCTGTCGTCCCTCAAACAAACTGTGGCCACCTCAGGAGGAAATGCTTGGCTGGAGCTGTTACTGCAAACAACAGCTTCAGTCTGCTCTCCCAGGGGCCAGCGCTCTGGAAATGTACCAGGTAGCAGCGATGATATAACCCAAATCTTGTCGGAAGAGGGCCAGTTTGTTTTCAGCACCAGACGGAAGGAGGGAGGGAGGGAGAGAGAGAGAGAGAGAGAGAGAGAGAGAGAGAGAGGGAGAGAGAGAGAGAGTAAATCCTCTCAGATTTGTACATTTTCAAATAGTCGGCAACTTCCACTCCTCCATGATGCTTCATGAAGAACACTCTCTGCTGCAGTCATGTGACACTGGGTGGACCAAAGTGTGATGTAGAGAAAGAGCCAGACAAAATTGCCGTGTGTGTGTGCGTGTGTGTGTGTGTGTGTGTGTGCGTGTGTGTGTGCGTGCAGACCGGGAGAGACCTGACGCCAAAGGGTGGGGGGAGGTGCAGGCAGGAGGACAGATGGTCTCCCTCATGGTGGCTGAAATAAAAGAGGGAATTAGAGGACTCCAAGGTGTACACTCTGACGGCAATTACAGCAAATAGATTGGAAGTGGACCTGCAGGCACCCGGGGAGGCAGCTCTGTGGGGGGGGCGGGGGGGGGGGGGCCACCTCGCCGCATCTGGTCCGTAGGGTGGGGTGGCGGGGGGGGGGGGGGGGGGTGGGGGGGGGGGGGGGGGGGGGGGGGGGGGGGGGGGGGGGGGGTCCACCTCGCCGCATCTGGTCCGTACAGCCCGAAACCAGTGGAGATGAAACCAGGCGGCCCGTCTCCCCAGAACCTCCCTGACCAGCAGCGTGGAGACACCACTCTTGCACACAAAGTAATAGAAAATAAAAACTTCACGTGCTTGGAAATAGATTTCCACATTACCATTTTTCGCGCTTTTGATGTGTGGCTGAAGGATTTGTGAAAACCAATTTCAGACATCCCTGGGAGCTGTTTGGGGTTAGTTATTCCGCCGCCTGCAGGAGTTTGAAAACAGTCAATTATTTTTGTCTTGCTCGCTTCCGCCCATCGATTCTCCAACGATTCCCACTGCCCTGAAAGTAAGGATATGCAGCAATTGAATTAAATAAGCCCAGCCAATCAATATCAAATACGTAACACGCCCATTGCTCCGTCTCTCATCGCCCGTGGAAAGCGGAGAATTCATTGCAGATGGAAAGGCAAGCAAAGAATTCTGTTATAGATCTATGAGAGCTGTTACACACTTTATTGATAGCCATCAAATGTTTTGAATATAAAATATTTAATGCAGAAAAATGTCTGTGCGCCGACTCGGGAACAAGCAGTGGAGCTGCTGCTGTCTGTCTGTCTGTCTGTCTGTCTGTCTGTCTGTCTGTCTGTCTCTGCAGCTATTTAGAACAGTAGGGATCAGCAGATTCCATTAGCCTTGCCCTGTGGCTGAATGAGTGAAATACCATTTAGAGAATAAGTGTCTCTAACCCCAAAACCTTGTGTTCCCATCAATGCATAAATGATAAAGACGCGGTCTAATGAAACAAAAGCCTCGCTGCCAAAGTCGGCCATAAAAGTAACATTTGGGTGAGAAAGACCTGAAGCCATTAACCTCGGTAAAGTGTCTTTACTATTCCTCCCACGCCGAACGCTCGGCGGTGCCAGTGCAAATGAAATACACACAAGACAACAGTAATAAAAACCTAAGTGATCCGACTGCATCTCTTTACACTCGGGCGACTCCTGCCGCCGCTGAACGCGCAGCGGCCTCGCGCATCCAAAATCAACGCTCAAGGTAACGCTGCACCTAATCTATGAAAAATGAGAGTAACGTTAAATATTCCACGTATCATCACTTATGTCTTAATAGAGGAAATAGATACAATCGATGTTTCTGACTTCATAGAATCATTAGCTTCGTGCGCCGTGAAGATTTACACAGCAGCCTTAAAACAAAACCAGAGCCCAGGTTGTATTGTATACAATGTAAATAAGGCCGACTTTTGGCCTGTGAGTTATGGCTTCCAGAACTGGCTGCTTTCCCTTGTTGCATAAATTCATGAACAGTAAATCACCGGCTTCTGAAGTGGAGGGGGGGGGGGGGGAAAGAGAAAGAGGGGAAAAAGAAACCAATACATAAAAGATAATTAGGCAGAGAACATGTGTAACCAATCAATTTTTTTTTTTTATCCATGTTACTTGTTGCATAAATTCATGAACAGTAAATCACCGGCTTCTGAAGTGGAGGGGGGGGGGGGAGAAAGAGAAAGAGGGGAAAAAGAAACCAATACATAAAAGATAATTAGGCAGAGAACATGTGTAACCAATCAATTTTTTTTTTGTATCCACGTTATTAAAAGATGTAGAGGCCAAAGCTGCAAACTCCAAACACACGCCGACCTGTTTTACTCTACGTGTTGCGAGGAGGATTCTCTGTCTGGAAGCTGGAAGGAATAAATACATCTACATCTTCTGACCTGCAGATTTCAAGCTCCGCGCATTCGAGAGCAGCAGGAGAATGAACTGAAGTGATGCTGAAGAATGACGTGCCCAACTCCGTTCTCTCAGCGTTACAGCTGCAAGTAGCACATGAAAGCAGTTGGTGCCCGGCTTGAAAACCCGAAGCTGCGTACGAGGCGAGCGAATCCTGTGAAGAAGTGAAAGTGAGACAGAGCGGGATCATGTCGCCGGGTCGGGGGATGGAGGCGAGCACCGAGCAGTTGAAAGAGAAAGTGAATACACGCTTGGACGTTTGAATGTATTTTCGCAGTAGGTTGCTGGCAGCTCTGCTCCTGGAGCAGATTACTTCATTTCAACAGACTTTAAAGTGGCTAAAAAGTCTAAAATAGCATTTCCTGGGAATTTGTTAAAAACACAGTATGGTACTGTTAAAAAAAAAAAAAAAAACATCTCATAACCCATATCCCATCATTTTTTACCCACAATGCTTTGCGATAACATTCCAGAAAAATTGTTTTTCTGCACAGTTACAGTGCATTTGACGGTACGATGCACAGAAGTGTCACTGCGCTCTCTCTGAAAACACAGTCCGTGCTCGTTGCTCTAGTTGCAATGTGAAATCCAAAGTTGAGCTGGGCATCACGTCCAAGCTGAGGAAACACCTGCTGAGTCATCAGATCCCGTGTTTATGTGAGGCCCCACAGCCTGAGAAACAAATCCCCTGGAACAACTGCAGCTAACATTAGCAGCTACAGCTAACTTTAGCAGCTGTGGCTAATGTTTGCAGCTGCCATTTACAACAACCTTGAACCCTGTGTGGATGACAAGTCTTTTAGTGAAACACTGTGAACATCTCGAAGGGATTCATTCAGCGGTTGGATGAGTTATTGCTGAGAATATACAGAGTGTGTATGTACTTTATCTATACATATGATTGGAGCTCAGTTGTATGATTGACAGCTCAGTCGATGTCTGTAAGCGCATTACACAGCAGCATTTCTGTTTGTTTTTATTTTGGCTGCATTTTTGAAAAGTGGAAGGAAGTAGCAACTCATCCTTGTTGGTGTTTTGAATTCATCGTGTAAGAATAATGAAGAACCATCATCAGAACCGAGCTGTAGTTGCGACGCTCCGCATGGCCCAGAGTTGCTCTTCTGATATCCAGGATTGCTGGACTCGGAGAAGTTGCCCGTGTGTCATGATGTTTGGATTTGGGACTCGGCAATCACGTGTACGCAGATCTTTTCGATATCACTGATAACAAAGTAACGTCCCTGAGTTATTAGCTTATAACATCTCACGGGGGTTGTTGGTGTGGAGGAGGACGGTTGGGTGAAGGGCGGAGCCTCAGGTATGAATCTCTGGATGTGTCAGTATCTGCTTTCAATTCCTGACTTCAGAAACCCTCCTCGCCTCCTCTTCATCACAGAGGTCAGGACCAGTCCAAAGCTCAGGAACCTTGATCCATGTGCGTGTTCCTGACAACTCCTCTAAAAATATCTCCTCTCCTATCAAGTCTCTTTTTTTTTTTTTTTACTTTACATGTGTATCACCCCCCCTCCACTTTCCACTGTATCAGACATGCATACCTACCAAATGGATATTTATGGCGAACGCAAAGTGCTTCAGGAATCCGAGTCATGCCGCGTGTGTGTCGCGCCTCTTCTTCTTCAACACGCAGAGAATGAGAAACATCAGAGCTTCGCCGAGCACCGCTCCCGGGTTTGTGTTGGAGCTCAGGCAGAGGAAGTCTGCTCGCTACACATGTGCTCCTCAATCACAGACAGGGTTTTCTCCAAATAAAGGCAAATCATTGGCGGAAGTTAAAGGTGCAGTGTGTAAGATATCCGTCAGATCAAAATGACACACGGACATTTTCACAAATGTAGAATCACCTGAAGGTATGGTGTCCTTCTCACATGACCCCAAAATGAGCTCTTGAATGTATATGTACATCAGGAGCGGGTCCTCTTGATGAGGGCTGCCATGTTTTCTACAGTAGCCCAGAGCGAACACACTAAACCTCTTGAGCTTTAATGACAGCTGAGGGCTACCAAAGGTTCTCTAAGTTCATGCTCGAAAGGAAAGGGTGAGGTGCTGGACACAACATGCAACTTCAACAGTAGATGTCACCAAATCCTCCACACTGCCCCTTTAAAAAGCGGAACACAAAAGTCCCACCCCCTGAGGTATCTCTGGGTTTTGTGGTGATCTCTTCAATTTAGCTTTTGAATTGGTCAAAATGAGGAGGGTATTTTCCACCTGCGGGATCACATTTTTAAAACTACAGAATGAACTGCAATATCACAGCGCTTTTATTTTTTACAGTGTAAAACTGCGCGCAGCCAAAGCCACCGTAAACACTTGTATTAAGCAGAGGAGGAAACGCTTTTCCCTCTTTGGTGCCGACTCTCTGCGCACACAATTTTTCATCCGAACATTTGAATATGAAAAACACGGCCTCATCATTTACCCACCTCTGCTAATGTCGTATTAAAACCCTGAGATTCCGCAAAGGGACATTTGTTTTCCCACAAACAAACACACCACGCACCAAACCAATAACTAAAACACCATCCCGCCGCTTATGCGCGGGGAGGCAATCCCTATAAAAAAACATTTCATCAAATTGGAATAAATCTTATCGGATATTTGAAGTCTTTAAAGAACTATTCAATATCCTCGGCGAATGATTTTAATAGACTGAGTCATATTTCAGGTGGCCTGCTTTTCAGATTGTATCACCGCTCAACATTTGTCACCTGTCAAATTATTTTCTCCCCACGTGTCATGTTCATTTGTCAAAACTGCCTCGCTCAAAGTTGCCCACTGCTTCACATCCAACTAAATCAGATTTGAGGGGGCGGGTGTGTGTGTGTGAGTGTGTGTCTTGTATTTGGATGTCATATTTATGGTAATGCCAGAATAATACAATTGCACACAATTCCAAATGCCATTCATCCACGTCTTAATGTGTTTAAGGAAATCGCAGGACTAATGACCGAACCACGAAGTGAGAACGAGTCGAGCGTCTTCAGGCCGGACGTGTTTGATCAGCGACACACGGCTCAGACTTACACTGGTGATTGTGCAGAGGAGGAACAATTGCACTTGTGTTGCGTGGAGGTGAAAGGTGCCGTATTCAAAGTGGCTCATTTATTTGGGAGGAGCGTTTAACCTCCTCACATCAGCCGGAGCTGGACTTGGCCGGGGTCCAGACCACCAGAGCCCCCAGCTGTTCCCAGCGCAGGGCCGCGCCTCGGCGGGTTCCTGATCTCTGCAGCCTCCCATCAGAAAACTCGCTTCTTATCATTCCTCCAACAACTCAGCCACGTCTGAATTACGGTCGGTGTGTTTGATGCACATTTATTCTCCCCCCCCCACAACCCCTCAACCCCCCCTGACACTTTTATGGAGCTCATTATCCGCTTTGTGGCCATGGCTGTGAATGGAGAACCTGTGGGGGTTTTATGTGTCGCCAGTAGCTCCTGCGCTGACCACGTTTAATGTTCGCGAAGAAGAAGAAGAAGAAGAAGAAGAAGGAAAGAAAAAATAAACAGGAGGGTCAAGGGGGTGCATCCAAGACCCCCGTCTCTCTCTCTTTCTCTCTCTCTCTCTCTCTCCCTCCCAACACAGAGCAGCAGTGTTGGGTGTGTTGAGGAGAGGGTGAGGGAGCAGAGCGAGAGTCGGACCCGGGGTTTTATTTACCTCAGGTGCAGCCGCTCATTATAATGGTGTTAATGAGGAGCAGATGTAGCTGAGTGAGGGAGTGTTGGGGGGGGGGGGGGGGCTGTTGTCCCGGGGCCCCCCCAAAGGGGGGGCCAAGCGGCCACACCCCCCCCCCCCCCACACACACACACACACACACACATTTCTTTGCCACGACCACTGCAGCCACTGCTCATGTGTTAATATCTACTCAGCAAGTGCTATTAGCAAACGGTGAAAAGTGCCGACTGCGGTGATTTACCGAGCCCCCCCCCCCCCATCTCAGCTGGGCCATGCTGAAAGATTGTAGGGATATTACCGGGGGTCATAAATGATTGGGAGCTGCGGGAGGGGGCGGAGTCTCGGCACAAAGGATTTCACTGTGGAGGCAGGGAGGGGTTATGATGTGAGCCTGATAGAGAGTGATATCTGTGGATCCAAGTCCTGATGTGAATCACTGTATAAACCTCATACTCTGCTTTCATGACCCATTACATAGCCCCCCATTAGCCACAGGTCTGCACAGGGCGACACGTGCCCTCACTGGACTGTTTGGGTTGAGTTTGAAATAAACAGCCGCCGTGCTTGAAATGACCAACTGACACGAAAGGTGTATTAATCCACCGCTGAAAATAGTCCCGCACCAAACACTGTGTTCACTGCTGATGGAGGAACAGTCACTTTAAGTGCAGTATCCAGCTGCTGTGGGAAAACAAGGAGCTCTTTTAAGTGACACAACGTATTTGTGTCATTTTATTTGTTTTGTCTCCCAGTGTGACGGCGACTGGGCTGAAGTTCTGGAGACACGAGTGGAAGATGAATATAGTTGGATTTGGTCCTTCGATTGCATTTGTAGTCATGCACATGCGCTTTTAGCAGGTATATAAATGCAATAACGGGTGATTTTTATGACGGATTTATGGTAAACTTGTGTTATTAGCATTTTAAATTTGAATTATGATGGAAATATGTTTGATTAATCATAGTCAGATACGGTCCAGGCATCAGCAGGCAACGTCCGTTTGTTGTGAATCGAGGAAACACCGTCGGCGGCGCAGGCAGCACGATATATTGTTGCAGATTTGATTGTGATTTTTTTTTTCTAAAATACAGTGAAAGAATGTCCTCGTAAAGATTTCATCTTTACAACAATTATACCATTATACCACCGTGACGGTTACCTCTTTCTCCTTTCCCTTTCAACAGGAGGAGGTTGACTCTCCGTGTTCCTTATTTAGTCACGTTTAATTGCATGAACGCTCTGCAGACCATAATATCTCCCTCAACACGTCTTGTCAGAGTCATAGCTCACATGATAAGAAGAACTTGTTTTTGTACACTGTTCCCCAGATGTACAAGAAAAAACCCTATAATTTCACAAACGTTTGGCAACATCACGTAAGAAGCCGTAAAATCTTGTTCCAGAAAATGTGCTGCATCAGCATCTCTGAAACACTTCTGCCAAAATGAAGATGTAGGAACCTCTTTATATGTGTGTCTGTGTGTTTTCCTTATTTCACTTGTGCGCCATTTACATAAGCAATAATTCACCATAAGCGGCTCAGAGATCAAATATATCTATCAGTTTTACTTACAAGAAAATCTACAACGTATCTACCTGTGACGACTGCTGAAGTATTTGTTACATATTGCAGAAATGTAAAACAAGATGTATTTTTTATTTTTTTAAATGAATTCCCTCTTTGTCCTTGGCTTGACTGAATTCATTCAGTCATTGAATCATAAGGCTAATAGATGTCAGGCCGGCACATCAATCTGCTGCACTCACACAGAATGAACAGTGGCACCATTATTTCCACAGACGACAGAACAAGGTTAATATTAAGTAAAAAAAACTCCAGGCCTGTGTTTCAGCTGCTTGAAACATCTTTTCATAAATCTGTGATTATGGCTCCTGATCGGGCCCTTAATGCCTCCTCCGGCCCCCTCAGCGCAGAGAGCTGCGGCCCTCCGTCCGTGACAGGCCCCTCTTTTGGCTGATGACAATGGAATGGCTGCAGCTTTGAGTTTGCCATTGTGACTGAGCCCCGGCAGTAAGACGCTCCATGAGCCCTCTGTGTGCGCCAGTCGGGGGCCATAACCGTCTTTATTCAGCATGAAGCCTCCGCTGGGAGCATCCCCCGGTCCCCGGGACAACAATGCTGGCAGCCGGGCGCAGAGGAGCGTCCGGGCCCGTCTTTTACCTTTTTATGGGCCTGGCCTTCCCCCTGCTATTGAGGCAAATGTAGGCCATCAAACTACAGGATTTATGAGCCCGGTCTAGATTTGACCTTGGGCCTCCTGAAATGCCTTTGCTTTCAGGAAAACGTGGAAACATGCAGCATTAAAACGTGTTTACATGTGAAAACATAAACTTGGGGGAGGCGGGGAGGGGAGGGGGGGGCGGGGGGGGGGGGGGTGCTGAGCGCAGGCGTTTTTTCTCTCCGTCTTCGCGAGGCGAGTTCGCTCCTGCCCCGACGGCGCGTTGGCCCGTCATGAAGGATCGTAGCTCCAGAGGCTCCGCGTTCGACGGCATCGTGTTGCCTCCTCGTGCCCGGAGCATGAGCCACTGTATTTTTTACTGCCCGGCCTCGGCCGTCCCGCCGCTCTGTTTTCGTTTCTCTCTCTCTCTCTTGGTTTCTCCTCCAT
>JAFBJT010007226.1:62400-95145 GCA_016785325.1 Chascanopsetta lugubris
CCCCTCGTGGAGGCGGCCATATTACACCACCATGTTGTTACAGTAGCCCAGAATGGACAAACTACACATCTCCGGTTTCTCTATTGAGTACTTCACCAATAGATACAAAACCCCAATGCCCTGTGCCTTTAATATTTTTCAATTTATGGTAAAACCATGCAATGATTGCGCCGGTAACCGAATCAGGGCAAATACATGATGTGAGATAAACTGAGGGGTGTGGTCGGAGGTGACTTATGGCTCCTGCATGGCCCCTGCACAGTGACCAGCATGAGGCTTTCCGGGGGCCCTGCTTGATTTCCAATAGTCGTGCTTCAGTCATGAACGCCCATTATAGCCTCTTCCACAAACGGCTCGTTGGCAGTGATTATAGGAAAACAATATCCCACCCTCAAGCACATTGATTATGAATTCCTGATCCATCAGTGCCGCATTGCCAGTCCAACCTCCCACCCCCCCACCCCCCCATGAACACATGTTGTGTAAGTGTGAGTCTGACCATCCTCATCACGTCTCACGAGGGACCGGGTCATAAAGTGACAGCATCACCAACGGCAGCGGCAGCAGCAGCAGCAGGAGAAGAAGCAGCAGCAGCAGCAGTGAACTTATAATCAGGCTGTGATGCGCACGGGTGACGCCGAGCTCCTGTAGACGCGTAACCAGAGACTGGCGTGGGATCTGTCCCTGCTGCTGCTGCTGCTGCTGCTGCTGCGCTTCATCTGGAATAACGTCGGGCAAAATCCAGAAATTTCATTAGGCAGGCGGGTGTGTGTGTGTGTGTGCGCGCGTGTGTGTGTGTGTGTGCGTGTGTGAGTGCAAGTGTGTGTGATTTCTATTTAACGGAGGCGAGCGGTGTCGAGAATAATCCCCTTTTTGGTCTCCATCGGAAGGAAGGGGGGGGTTCTGTACTTTGCAGGAGCCAGAGGAGCCAGATTTATCCCGACAGAGGAGAGAAGAGAGAGGCTGTGGAATTGAAAATAAAAACAACAAGGTAAGAGGTGATCGCCTGCGACGTGTTTGGAATTGCTTGCGACTGGTGTGTTGACGCGTCACGCGCTATTTTGCCACATTTGCTGCGTTTTCTTGGCGGCTGAGCGGGAGTCGAGCGGACGGGCTCACTATTTGGCACCTGCGCATCCCTTAAAAAGAATGCGTCTGCCTGGAAACAGGCAGCAAAACAGGAAAAACAATAAGACGGTGGTGGGAGATTCGGGATGCGCCAAAGTGTCACGCGGAGAATTAATTGGCACGCGTGGGGATTGAATGCGCACGAAGGGGGTGCTGTGCGTAATCTTCCTGCGGGTCGTTTTGCGGGATTTGGCGCACGGAGAGGCTCCATAAGGAGCAGGATGGAGGACGATGTGAAAACACTCACTGCGTCGATTCCATCGGAATGCAGCAGCAGTAGCATCACCAGCCTCTCTCTCTCTCTCTCTCTCTCCCTACCTCTCTCTCCTCCACCACCACCACCACCACCACCTCTCCTCTCCCTGCCCGTTAGCTTCAATAGCATTGTCATTTCCCATAGATTTAAAGCACAACCTGCCCAAGCCCCTGTGTCCACGCACGGGGATCCATCCATCCATCCATCCATCCATCCATCCGCACCCATGGCCTGGTGCACTGACAGGCGCAGGTTTGCAATTGTTTACGCCAACCGTGCACCAGAGGAAACTACCCCCCCCCCTCCCACCCCCACATTTTTTTTCCCAATGCAAAGAAAAAAAAATCCTCAAGGTCATTCACTTGGGTTCGCGTTGCAGTGATCAAAAGAGACCAGGTCTCCGCTTGTAAAGGACCACGCACGCCCGCCTGGGCTGCGCCTGTGACAGGGGCTGCAGCAGGGTTTGCACAGATTTGGGGCGGCAGCACATTTCTGCTGTTTGTCGTGGGAGGCCTGACTGAGCCAATGCAGTGCAGTGGTGGAGCGGTCCACCAGTCTGCTGCTGCTGCTGCTGCTGCTGCCGCTGCTGCTGCAGAGACTGCTGCTGCTGCTGCTGCAGAGACCTGGACCATATGCCGGGGTCTGGAGTGGTGAACATCCTCACATTGTGCTCCAACGTGCACCTCGCATGCCACCGCCTCATTTGTTAAGATATGTATCGAGGCGATGACGCATTCTTTGCGGGTTTATGTCATTTTTGCCACATCACCAGTCAATAATTCATGAGCGTGGGGCTCCGCACAGGCTGGTGTGGCTGTTCCAAGTTGTCATGATTTGCCACCCAGGGCCTTGGTCGTGGATAAGGAACTAATCCAGGCAGATTGTGGCGAGGATTTCCCCTCACCTGGTTGGCTTAAACACTATATGATACTCATTTATGAGCCATATTCCCCTCTGATCCAGATTACTGTAGTGCTCCTGCCTTGCTCCTGCACGATGTCCACACAGTGAGGTCTGTGGATTTACTGCAGCGCCGCCGCCGCCGCCGCCGCCGCCGCCACTGCTACAACCAGGCTTTGTTGTCGCTGTCAGGTTGTAGGACAGTGTTTTCAATGGAAACTTGATCGTGGGCGATCGAACGTTTGATGAACTGGTTCTGCTCCGACAGCAATGATCCAGGTCATTGCCGCTCGAGCCACAGACTGGCACAAACAGGCCGAGCGGACGGAAATAGAACAAGAGCACCAGAGAGAGATACCCCCCCCCACCCCCAACAACTAGTCCAAAAAAACCCTAAAAACACTGTTTGAGGAGGGTATGGGGAAAAAAGGGGGGCGTTTTCGATGCAGCGCGATAGATTTTCATTCTGCCATCGCTCAAGCATGGATAAATGCATTATTCACGTGTTCTTGCACCACAGGAACCATGGGAAAGCAGAACAGCAAGCTGACTCCGGAGGTGATGGAGGATCTGGTGAGGAACACAGAGTTTAACGAGCACGAGCTGAAGCAGTGGTACAAAGGCTTCCTGAAGGACTGCCCCACTGGCAGGCTGAATCTGGACGAGTTCCAGCAGCTTTATGTCAAGGTCTGCACCAAACACCCTTTATGTAACATCTCACTTCTTGTGCTTAAGAATATGCTATTACCCGATTTCCCGATGAAGAACCAGCGCTCATGTTGTCACCACCGCAGCCCGTTTAAAGCCCTGGGTGAATTATTGAACGCCTCTCTCCCACAGTTCTTCCCGTATGGCGATGCGTCAAAATTTGCACAACACGCCTTCAGAACCTTTGACAAAAACGGAGACGGGACCATCGATTTCCGAGAGTTCATCTGCGCCCTGTCCATCACGTCCCGCGGCAGCTTCGAGCAGAAACTCAACTGGGCCTTCAACATGTACGACCTGGACGGCGACGGCAAAATCACCAGAGTGGAGATGCTGGAGATAATCGAGGTGAGGGGATTACGCCGTCGTTAAGCCCTCCCTCATCAGGGGACCGGCTCTGTCTCGTTTTGTTTTTAGCTAAATTAGCGCCGGTCAGCCGCGCACCTGCCGTGCCTCGAGTCCACACGCAGTTTCACAACAGAAGGACTGCAGTCATATAGAATTACATGATGCCGTTTCTGGAAACACGTCAGAGTAGTAAATCTGATCTCTCTCAGCGAAATTGGAGAATATCGACAGTTCCTGTTGTGATAAAAATGGGACCTGCTTTATTGTAAAGCATCTATATCAATGACTTATCTATTTTTTTGGGTCTTAACATTCCTGCACAGCTCCGTACACTCAAGTACACGAGTATGCACTCATAAAACAAACGCACTTCAACAAGGCCAGTTTTGGCCCGTGGCCCCTGCCTTCGACTAATATTTCAAGCTCTTGATTTAATACATTTAAGTATTATTACTCAGTCGTTGCTTTAGCTGATTGTCAAGCTGTTATTACTGCTACTTTTACATAGCAATTAAAAGTGCATTGCTTTTGGCCAACATTTTACAGCCTTTATTTGCTCATTGGTTTCGCTACTATGTTTTGGGCGGGCAGAGCAGACCGTTTATCTTTAGCTTTTAGCTAACTTTCAGTCAACAGATAAACCCATGTATACAGTTACTTTAACGTACTCGTTAAAATCATCTTGAACACCCCGTGGTGGCAATACAGGTCATAAACCAAGCCTCGCCCCCCTGGGACCTAAACCAAACAAACGAGTCCAAACTGTACTTGTTAAATTTTCAATAGCACATTCTGGTGCCGTCTTATGAGGCTGTTCTAACGATGTACAGTATGTTCAGGTTTGAGTTCTTCCAGAGAGCAGGGCTTTCATTAATTATTGAACACAATAAAAATATGACTGGCTCTATGACACGAGTCTGGCTGTAAATGATGTAAGAACACATGATGGCAGCACTTGGGATATTTCAACTACACGTGTATAAGAGGAAGATAATACACACTGTACGTTGTTATCTAAAGTCTGGGGCAGGGGTGTCAAAGGTAGGGCCCGCGGGCCAGAACCGGCCCACAGGAGGGTCGAGTCCGGCCCATGGGGGTCATTTTGCAAAGTACAAAAAACAGTGTACTTAGTTTATGCTGCAAAGGCAAACATTTGAAGTTGTTTACGGGTCATCATGCGATGATTTTACTGGTCCGGCCCACTTGAGGTCAAATTTGGTCGCACGTGGCCCCTGATCCGAGGCTTCAATTGACTCGGAAATGTCGCCGTCACATGGTAATTATGTCATAGTCTAAATAGTTTTGGTCTCCACTCAACCCTCAGTTACTTAGCATGAGTCCTGCCCCCTGGGGTCCTCACGCCCCTGGTAGTGAATCAGTGATCCATGTCCTCATGAACAAACGACTCCACGCAGGCCTCGCTGGATTACGTAACCAACCGCAATCCTTGGCTAATTTCTCACCCACAGGCCATCTACAAAATGGTGGGCACTGTGATCATGATGAAGATGAACGAGGACGGTCTGACACCAGAGCAGAGGGTGGACAAGATCTTCAGCAAAATGGATAAGAACAACGACGACCAGATCTCGTTGGAGGAGTTCAAAGAGGCGGCGAAGAGCGACCCGTCCATCGTGCTCCTCTTGCAGTGTGACATGCAGAAGTGAGCCCCGCCAACCACCCCCCCCCCTCCCACCCTCCCACCCTAGCCCAGCCCCCACCCACCACCACTGCTCGCTCCTCTCCCTGTCTGTAATCCACACACTCTGGACAGCAGCACATGTTTTAATGTCTCATTAGGTTCTCTGCCATTTCCACAGGAAACAAAAACAAAAAAACAATGCTTGGACTATTTTTCAATGGACTCGCTTCTTGTGGTTGTATGCATGAGAATGTTAAATGCTGAATAATTTTGAATATAGCTATATGATATCATACATTTCTATTTCAAAACATGCCGATGTGATTTGTGCACAGTAACCCCATACACCCTCATCCATCCCTAGCTTGTATATCAGTGGAGCACTGCATTAAATTACGTTCCTGCAGTATTTAGGATCCCCAGTGTTCACTGCTGCAACTACTGTACGCTTGACATAATAGTATCAAAACAATAATTCCTATGATAATTGTAACTGTCTCTGCTATCCAGACTTGTCGAGCTCTCGGAGAATAGAAAGTCTCCGGTCTGTTCCAGATGTTTTCACACGGTGGAACCGAGAAGAGTAGGTTCTTTGCATGCATATATTACGTGTCAAAAAAAAAAATATAATCTCTTACCTTTTGCATCTTTAGGTGGTTATGAAAAAGAGAAACCCTCCAAAAATTCATTTAGTATTGTTGCATGGGATGTACAGTATGTGACTCATCGGAGCATTCGTTCACCTCCAGTTACGTATGTGGGAGCATGCTTCCCTCCAGTTTTTGAGCGGCATTGAGGTTGCAGTTGTGGGCTGATTGCCAAGGGAGAGCATTCACATCACCACTCTATTGTATGTTTTGCTTCAGTGACTTGTGGGAGGAGCAGGGATGTATTCACGGAGCGTCATTCCCTTATGCTTTTATTATACTGCTGCCACTTAATCTGGAGGAGAGGCCAAAATGATAGCTGTCATCGAGCACAGTGTTCATGCATTATTCACGACGATCCAAAAACTAGCTTCTTTGTTGAGGCGGCTTATTCAATTTAGGCTTAAATGAATCCACTTGTTACATATCAATATGTTTACAGAAATGATGAGCACTGCAAAACCAGAACAGTCTAAGCTTTTTGACCTTGATGCTGGGGGCTTGCTCTCTGGGCACGGGACCTTGTCAGAGGGGCTCCACTTCCAATGCAGCAACAAGGGAGGATATAAAAAGCCTAATATATGTATATATATATATATATATATATATATATATATATATATGTACACACATACTATGTTTACTGGACACACTGCATTCCAAAACTTTTTTCTAAAACGAGAAACTTTTTATTGAAAGGTCTCATTGTCTAATTTATTGCATTTGCAGCGATCATTAAAGATGCAGCACCCTCCTGGGAGGTGCTTGATAAAGCTTTTGAAAGAGCGTTTCGGTGTACAGCAGCGAGCGGGTGGAGATGGAGGCTGGAGTTAGAGCGGGAATTCTCTTTCAGGAGTTTCGCTTCCCCATTTCTAGGCTATGCAAGCATGGACTGAGTGTCTGCTTGTAGTCCACTTACAGTAGTGGAGGTTGCAGAAGCTTTTCACCGTTGTGTCAATGACGTAATAGTAAAACGACCATCACATGATTAATGTCTCTTTGATTTGCACATTTCAGTCCAGTCACTGCGTTGGATTCTTTGTCGAGTAAATGTTTATATCAAATATGAAAAATCATCATACAAGTGAGACTGTATTCTTTTTTTTCCAATGTTTTTTTTTTTTTTTACATGTGGCATGTGTTGCACCTGAACCTAAATCTGTAGTGATTAAAATGAATAAACCATCAACAGGCTTTTTCAAAAGAAACAAGAGAATGAAGAGAGAAACGGTGTCGAATGAGTGTTGTTAAAGTAACAAATATCAAATCTAGAGTTCAAGTCCTGTGATATTCCACATCCAGGGCACACAGAGAAGTGTTTACAGTCTGCAGTGACAGATCAGCTGATGTGTTTACTGTCTCCTTGCACAGATGATAAATATTCTGAAATCCAAGTCCAGTTATCAGCCCCTTGGGACAAGGTTTGCTATTTTCAACCAAATACACCAAAAGGTCACACACTGTCAATACCAGATAGTATTTCTGGGCCAAAGGGCGGAAACACAGACTTCCGAGTGAAAACAAGCAAAACGTATCTGATGGCTTTATCTGTCCAAAAACACACAAACACTACAATGATTGGAGCTTGGGTCAAACATATTCACAAACTCCAGTTTCTTTCTAGATGTTGAACACACTCTCCAATGGGGGCAGAGGGAAGAAACTGGCATACCCTAAATTCTTCTGACTCCAGTCTTCAGTGTGCACAAGTAGAATGAGGGCAGAGGACGATTTGGTAGTGTATAATAACAGGCAGACTGGATGGAGGTATTCAGAAGGCAGGAGAGTTCAATTCTAAATATGTCTGCAGCCGCTATGTTTATTCAATTGCATTAATATTACTGATGCATCCCCGAGTAAGAAACAACTTACTATTTCAGATTGTAAAAGTTACGACGGCTGCAACTAAAGTCAACTCACTGGACCTTAAAATCACCACAAGGGAGCTCTATTTTCTCTTACTTATAAAAATGTACAGCTCATGAAGGGCATGACTGTAAACATAAGTGTAAATATAAGACACGCATGGTGAAGCAGTGCTCCACATATTAAAAAGTGTGCCTGCTAGTTCATCGGGGAACATTCCAGCCAGAGCATAAAGAAGGTATACAGGGCTGAGAGAGGAGGAGGCTCGTCCTCACGGTGTTTGAAGTATCTGAAATCGAATAAGACTGTGACCAAGTCACACGAGCATGAAGGGAATCTGCGAGTCAGGGAATCACCTACTTTGATGTCAAGCCTCCAGATCCGGCTTCCATCACGAGGGACCTGACGCTGGATGGAGATGCGGTCTCCACGGTTGTCTCTGAGCTTTAACGTTATATATCTGCAGCGCTAAGGAGGTCAGTGAACTGCTCTGCGTTCTGTTTCACCAGCTGAGAGAGAAGGAAGGCTAAAGCATCGCTGAGCAAATACTCACTTGTCTCTTGGGCTTCGCAAAACCCTTCAGTGATGATCCTCTGTTTGGTGAAAGTGGCCGCACCCCTGAGGCCTGAGAGCAGATCAGTGAGGATGGAACCTTTCCCACCTGAAAAATAAATGAGAAAATAAACAAAAACAAGGATGAGTGAATTGTATTGCTGCAAGGAAAACATGTATTTCTATAAGAACAGTGGAGGATTTAGTGGCATCTAGAGGTGAAGTTGCATGTTGCAGCCCTTATCTCACCATTCCTTTCCATACATGTGAATGAATGAATGAATGAATGAATGAATGAATGAATGCCTTTATTGTCATTATACACAATGTACAATGAGATTGAAGGACAACTCTGGTGGTGCTAAGGGGGAAAACAACAGGGGTACCCTAAATATAAAGTCTATAAAAATAAAATTAAAAATAATAAAAATAAAATAGTATCTGTGGATACATCTAACATATTTACAGCAGGAGCATGTGGTACAATGTACATGCAGTACAATACACACAGTACACAGTGCAGCAGAGTGGTTCTAATATAATTATATTGCACGTAAAGTGTGGCTGAACACACAGCTACTGTGTGTTCAGCTCTCTTATTGCACCCGGATAGAAGGTGTTCGGGTCCTCTGTGCTGTAGGGGTCCGACAGAGAGGACAGCCGTACCCCCGTGGTCCTCTGTGCTGTAGGGGTCCGACAGAGAGGACAGCCGTACCCCCGTGGTCCTCTGTGCTGTAGGGGTCCGACAGAGAGGACAGCCGTACCCCCGTGGTCCTCTGTGCTGTAGGGGTCCGACAGAGAGGACAGCCGTACCCCCGTGGTCCTCTGTGCTGTAGGGGTCCGACAGAGAGGACAGCCGTACCCCCGTGGTCCTCTGTGCTGTAGGGGTCCGACAGAGAGGACAGCCGTACCCCCGTGGTCCTCTGTGCTGTAGGGGTCCGACAGAGAGGACAGCCGTACCCCCGTGGTCCTCTGTGCTGTAGGGGTCCGACAGAGAGGACAGCCGTACCCCTGTGGTCCTCTGGGCCGACTTCCTGACCCCTTCCAGGGCCTTCTTGTCAGCCTGAGAGCTGCTCCTGAACCACACCAGGACGTTGTGGGTCAGGATGCTCTCTACAGAGCACCTGTAGAAGGACAACAGCAGGGACACGTTGACCCTCCTCAGTGACCTTAGACAGTACTGCCGCTGCTGTGCCTTTTTCACAAGGGCATTGGTGTTGGTGCCCCATGTGAGGTCCCGAGAAAAAGTTACAGGAGAACCAACAATAGCTTTCCGTTATTAAAAAAATATATGAAAGGTGTTTACTTATAGAAACATGGCTGCCCCTGTAGAAAGGACCTGCTGTACTGATAAGCATTTAACTATGAAGGGCTCATTCTGCAGTGATGAAAACAACAACAAGATGTGTACTCAGATGCCACCTTGTGGTGACGTTGCGCCGATAACCGAAACACCATTCACTGATGATGAGAGGGGCACATGCTGAACCATTGCACGGGGCTGACCTCAGTACATTGAATGTGCGCCTGATGCAAACATAAAAGGCTACATTTTATGATAATTGAACAAAAGTCGACGCAGCACCATGACAAGACCTCGATCAAAGGCACGCTCCTTTCATCACTGGCACAAAAACGACCGTCATCACTGACTGAAACGTTCTTGAAACATGCATCTGGCAGACAAACTGCAACAGGTGCTGTTAAGCTTATGCATGGAAATAAATAATTTATTGTACCGCAACTCTTTTGACCGTGTAAACATGAAAATAAACCATTTTTTGGAAAAGGAAGCCAAAATATAACACTGCCCTTTTCACACTGCACAGTTTATTCAACTGTTACTAGAGTCAACTATATGTGTATATGTATGTATCTATGGCTACAGCTAGAAATGAAAAGATTTCCTACCAATTAGTATCTGGGAGCAGGGACACGTGATTCTAGAACAACAGCTGTAACTCACTCTGTGACTCAATGAACAACAAATAAATACAAATAGACTTTGGTTTGTTTCGTGAAATCACAAACGCAAACTCACCACAGGGAGGAACCAGCGGGAATGTGTTAAAAACAAGTGGATCACTTTCAAACTTCCTGATGAGGGCGGTGACATTTGAAAAGCGCTGCGTGATTGGCTGACCGCTGGCCCCCCCTACCTGTGTGTACCTGCAACGTCATGAATCAGGTTTTTATACACGATCGAATTCGTGGAAATTAAAAATCTAAAAAAATAATATAAAAACATATGTGCATGTAAATAAACACTTTTTAGATTCACCTAGAGTGCTGACGTCAGTTAGATTGGTTTATTGAATGTCAAAACGTCACATACTACTTCCTCGTGTCCTTTTCAAATTAAGTGCCGAAAAGCAGAATGGATTTTTAATAACAAACCTAACATACCGAGCGAAAGACATTCCAGTTTGCTGAGTAGCAAACGATCCCTCTAAATTTTAGAGTCTAAAAGTACTGCACATGACATATTAAAATGCTTCCCTTGATTTACAATCCACTACAATCACAGCCTTTATAAACCCAATTGAGGACCCGCCCCCTGTTCCTCCTCGTGCCTGTCAATCAAAATCAAAGCGAGCAAACGACTTCGGATGCGTGATCTGCTGCAAACACGGTGAGGAATCGTACAAACCCAGCGGTGTGTCACGATGCCATGTATCTGCAGCTTATTTTGAAGAAGCTTGGAGGTGCACAAGGTTGATGAATTGTCCTGAAACAGCGACAGACAATCAAGTCTAATGGTCGTGTGTGCGCGTGCATGAGAGAGTGTTTACATTATGATTAATCCCATCCAGACTAACTACTCTTTTGATAATCCATTGATCTGTCTGATTATTTTTTCATTGATTGTTGTCAGGCGTAAACAAATCACAATTTTATCCCATTACTTTTGTCCTTAGTTTCGATTTTTCATCAATCATACAAATACTCAGCTTTCAATATACAATTATTAACAACTGTCTAATTTTTAAAGGTAAAGAGTGTAAGATTTAAGTGAAATCATTTTTTATTGTATTTGCAGAGTTAGAATAAATAAATTGCATCAACTAATTGTTATATGTTCATTTCATCAGATATGAAACTGAACTTAGCTAAATGATAAACCATGGAAATTGATAGTTTCATTAGAATTAATATATTTTTTGTTTTATTTTTGAAGGTTCATTTTCCCTGAACCTCACAATGTGTTCAATTCCCGGACCTCCACCACCAGGATCAGAAGTCCATGTTCTCATCACGAGGGTAAACCTGAACCCCCGTTATGGTCTGGTGGAATTATGGGTCAACATGGACGATGGAAGGAAAGATATCTATGAGCAGATGAGACATGAAATCCAGACCCCTGAGAGGATGTTTGATGGATCAGAAGGCAAAGCAGGGGAGCTTTGTTTGGTCTGCATCAGTGACACATGGCACAGAGCTCGCATCATATCAGTTCACTGTGAAGCATACTATGTTTTCCTCATTGACCAGGGGCAGCCACACAATGTCAAGAGTGAAAGTTTAGCTTGGGCCCCCAGTGAGAGTTTTCTCCTCCCTCCTGAAATTGAATCTTGTATACTCTCAAACGTCATCTTCAGTGAGAAGAAGCCGTCAGAAGAAGCGGCAGAGTTTTTGAAGTCTCTGCCCGGCAATAAATACAAGGGGCTGGTTCAACATGTGCTGATGCCAGGGGATGCCAGAAAAATTCTCCTGGACATCCCGACCATTTCCGAGTCCCTGTGTGAATCTGGACTTCCAGAGAACATCCACAGAGATGAGTTCAAATCCCTTGTACTGAAGTGTCTTTTTCTCCAAGGAAAGGTGCTGGAGGACTCAAAGGTTAGCGGTCAACTTGAAGAACATGACCAATACTTTTACCCAGAGCTGTTAATTGACACATTTGAAACCGTAACTGTCACATGGGTAACTGATCCACAAGGCATTTTTTGCAAAATCTTAATTTTTTCCAAAGCAGTTGAGATACTGTCAGAACAGATTCAACAACACTATCAAGAGATGGTGGAAGAGGTGCAGCACCGCACCCAGGGGGATCCTTGCGCTGCTAGAGGTGCAAACGGCAGATGGCGTCGCTCTTTGTTGAAGCAAAGCATCCTGAACAAAGATGACGCTGTGGAAGTCTTGCATGTGGATACGGGAAAAACGGAGTCAGTCCCAGTTAGAAACATTAGATCACTGCATGGAAAATTCCTCCGAATGCCAGTTGTCTCTTATCGCTGTGCTCTCAGTGGCCTGAATGGGAATGCCCTTGGTTGGACTACAGACCAGGTCGATGATCTGAAATCACTGCTCCTGAACCAGACATTAATGGCCAGATTTGACCGCCACGATATAACTCAAGGGATCTATTATGTCACGCTCTATACAGCTGATGCCACATGTATAAACAATCATTTCTCAGAGAGGGCAGGACTACCCAGCAAAGATGAACTCGAAGCAGATGCCCAGACAGAGGCTAATCTCCCATCATTTCTCAGTTCATTTGTAGAAGATCAGTGCACGGATTTACAAAACAAACCAACTCCCGTAATACACCACAGTGAGCAACTCTCAACAACTTACTACTCAGAGGTGGGTGATACTTGTGATGAAGATGTCTTTACAGCGGGAAGTAGAATCAGCGTGAATGTATCTTGTTTTGAAAGTCTACAAAAGTTCTGGTGTCAGTCAACAGAAGACGCCGAATGTCTGAGACTTCTTATGCAAGACCTGCAAAACCACTATACATCTGCTCACCCTCAACCCATTGTTGAGTCCATCTGTGTCGCCCGAAATCCAGATAATGGCATGTGGTACAGGGCAAGGATGACGACAAGTGCTCAGTCCCCTGTTGTAGATGTTAGATTGATAGACTACGGCCAAAACCTAAAGGTTCCGCTGCAAGATGTTCGCCCGATCGATCCAGCTTTCTTACGTTTGAATGCACTGGCTTTTCAGTGTTCCTTATTTGATTTGAAGAATTCGACTACTGCCATCGTAACTGATGATGCAATCGCAGAGTTTCTTAAATTTGTGGATTCCGATTCCAAATCTAATGGACTGGAATTTGTTGTGGATGCAGTGACATCTGAGGGTCTGCTGCTTAATTTCATAGATCAAGAGACACCGGCTGACGATGGATGCAAGCCTCTGGCTCAGGAATGTGCACAGGCTGAAACTCACATGGAGATTCCTCCAAAGGCTACATCACACACATATAATTACTCCACTCACAACATTGAGGTGGATGGAAAAGAGAAAGTTATGGTAACCAGTTCAGAAAGTGTAAGCCACTTCTATTGCCAGCTGTTGAGGAATTCTCACTTGTTAGATACGGTGATAGAAAATGTCAAGCAACTAGCCGGCCAGCCACAGTGCACAGATCACCCACTTGGACTAAATGGCATTTGCTTGGCTAGACACAGTGATGGTGATCAGTGGTGCAGAGGCAAACTAGTAGAAATGTCCCCTGAGCTGAAAGTGCACTTTGTGGACTACGGTAATACACATATAGTGGAGAAATCTAATATTCAACCTTTTCCCGCTGAAGGAGGTTTTGCCAGATCGTTCCCCGTACAAGCCATTCCACTCGGACTGTTTGATGTTCCAGCAGAAGTGCCAGAGGAAGTTAACCAGTGGTTCAAAGACTATGTCCATGACGCATGTAGTTTGACCATTTCAGTTATATCAAAGGAAGAGGAAGGAAAGCTGCTTGTCGAACTGCTTGATGGATCCTTAAACATCAATGTGCAAGTCAAAGAGAGGATATCAGAGATGGAACAGCCAAAGAAAACTGGCCTCGATACACACATTGACCAGCAGTCCTCTCAAAGCTCAGAACAGTCCAGTGAGCCAGATAAAGACTGTTTGACCCAAGACCCCACAAGTGTGTCAGTGGAGCACAACATAGACCAAAGTGGCAATGGAGTCTGTCCCTCGGATGAACAAAAGCAGATTTCACTATCCTTACTGAACGACTTCGAAGGAGACACCGAATCTGAAGCTGGAAAGATGTTGGATGTGATTATTGAGGAAAATGAACCTGTGTTGGCAAAGACTCTGATAGAAGGAAGTGACTCAGATATATCAGAACTTTCCCCTCCATCTTGTCATGGTAGCAGCATGAATATCTGCATGCACAAGGGGACAAACATCGTTCAAAACAAGACAGAGGTGTATGCTTCCTGCATCGTGGGGCCGCATTTCTTCTGGTGTCAATATGCCAACACTGAGGATCTCGACAAACTGTCAATTCTTGCTCAAGAAGCCGGAGAGGCCAAACAGGACACAATGTGCATTGAGACTCTTGGTCCTGGCAGTCCATGCCTTGCTTTTTTTTCCACTGACGATCAGTGGTATCGAGCTCAGGTCATTCACAGAAATGACAACAGTCTTCATGTTGTGTTTATAGACTATGGAAATGAGTCTGACGTTGACATCAAGGATGTGAGACCACTGCAACAGAATCTGTTGGAAATAGCACCTCAGGCCTTCCTGTGTTCTTTACATGGATTTGATGAGTCACAGGGCACATGGGACGACAAAGTGTTCGATGACTTCTACAATCTCCTGGTGGACAAAAAACTCACAGCTGCAGTTTCTAGTATGGATAATCATTCAGAAATGGATGTTCTTCAATATGCAGTACAAATAGAGTGTGAAAATATGGATGTAAATGAGGCAGTGAAGAAATATTGGAGGCCCTGTGTCTCAGAAACTTTGAAGACAGAGAGCCCTCAAATTAAAAACTATCCACAGGTGAGTCACATTGACCCCAACACGACACAACTTAAAGAAACCAAAGGAAATCCAGAGACTCCCAAGTACAAAAAACCCAAAATATCCCAAAACCAGGCAGAGAGTGCTTTCGCCTCTTGCATTGTGAGCCCCTATTTCTTCTGGTGCCAGTACGCCAACACTGAGGATCTTGACAAACTGTCAGTTCTTGCTCAGAAAGCAGAACATGCTCAGCAGGACACATTGTTCACAGACACTCTTGGTCCTGGCAGTCCATGCCTTGCTTTTTTCCCCACTGACGAGCAGTGGTATCGAGCTCAGGTCATTCACAAAAATGACAACAGCCTCCAAGTAGTGTTTATAGACTATGGAAATGAATCTGACGTTGACATCAAGAATGTGAGACCACTGCCACAGATTCTGCTGGACATGGCTCCACAGGCGTTTTTGTGCTCTTTGAATGGATTCGATAAGTCAAAGGGAACCTGGGACGACCAAGTGTACGATGACTTCTACAATCTCCTGGTGGATAAAACACTCAGCGTTACTGTGTTGAATTTGGAGGCTCCCTCTGAGTCCGACGTCCCTCAATATTCAGTCCAAGTAGAGTGTGAAAATGTGGTTGTAAATAAGACAATGAAGAAATATTGGAATCCTGTTGCCAGAGAATGCGTCGAGACAGAGAGTCCTCAAACAACAGACTCTATCCAGGTTAGTCAAACAGAGTCCACCATCACACAACCACATGACTCTGAAGGCAAACCAAGTATGTACAAGTACAAGAAACCCAACATATCCCAAAACCAGGCAGAGAGTGCATATGCTTCTTGCATTGTGAGCCCCCATTTCTTCTGGTGCCAGTACACCAACACTGAAGATCTTGACAAACTGTCAGTTCTTGCTCAGGAAGCAGAACATGCTCAGCAGGACACATTGTTCACAGACACTCTTGGTCCTGGCAGTCCATGCCTTGCTTTTTTTCCCACTGACGAGCAGTGGTATCGAGCTCAGGTCGTTCACAAAAATGACAACAGTCTTCAAGTTGTGTTTATAGACTATGGAAATGAGTCTGATGTTGACATCAAGAATGTGAGACCACTGCCACAGACTCTGCTGGATACAGCTCCTCAGGCCTTCTTGTGTTCTTTACATGGATTTGACAAGTCAAAGGGAACCTGGGACAACCAAGTGTACGATGACTTCTACAATCTCCTGGTGGATAAACCACTCAGAGTCACAGTTCTCAACATAGAGAATAATTCAGAGATTGATGTTCCCCTGTATGAAGTGGCAGTTTATACTGAGGGAGTGGATGTAAACAGCCTGATGGAGAAATACTGGAAAGGACTGGACCCAAATCACTCTCGCTTCTGAGCCAGGTCAGGGTTCAACTATGATCTGCACAATAAGATATGCACATATTCTAGCATCGGATTTCTAATACAGTTACAATTCACTGTTAATTAAATTGAGTTTTCTTGTTTGATTGTGCAACGTGATGAAGTCAAGACCATGGAACAGACTGTTGCCATTCAAGAAAATGAGAAATCCAGCGAATGAATGGTAAGACTTTGAATTCTCTCATTGAAAGTTATTGCACATTATTCTAATCTTGGTTTATTTCTTTCAGCACCTGGATGTTTGTGGACCTGATTGTAACAGATGGTGCTTGATTGAAATAATCCATAAAGAAGATTAAATTAAATTTGTGTGGTAGTAATTTGTTTCATTAAACAACCCTGAATGGATAAGTATGGGATACATAGGAGTTTTTAAAATAGGTTCTACACATTTGAACTATGTTTTAGGCTTTGTTAGTAACATAAATCTTGAGTGGTCATAAGGATGGAAGAATTAAATTCACTATATTGATCATTTGTATCAAAACATTGTGGAGCAACACGCCAGCCTCCATATAGAGAACCTGCTCCATAGGTAAACACTAAATTTAGCTTAACAAACAGTTCACACTATTAAATGATTAAACACTCAAAACCACAGTATTATTACTTTACATTGCATTTCTGCCAACAGAGGGTGAAATAATTCACCAACATTCTACACAATGCACCTTTATGTGAATGTATCTCATTAATTACCATACACAATTTGTCTTTGAACCCCCCTTTCACTTCCTGTTAGCTTGTTTAAGTTAGCCTAACCTAGCTACCAGCCTTCTTTGCGCCACAAACCATTTAAACAGCCAACACAAAAGCTAGCATTTCCTCTCAAACTTCACTGTAAAAGTTCGATATACTCACAACACACTCTGTGGTTTTTAAAGAGGGCGGTAGGTGGCGGTAAATCTCCGCGTCGCCAGGTTCAGTTGAGGACCCTGGACGCCATGTTGCGTCACTCGGTCGTTGCTTGGTGACCAGTGCGGTGGCGGCGACGACATGACGGAGCTGCACGAGGCAGCAGCCGTAGGAGACTTGGGCCGAGTTGAGGATATTCTGAGGCAGGACAGATGCAGCCCCAACCACCGGGACGTGGACTGGAGCCTGAAGACGCCTCTGCACTGGGCGGCGGCCAAAGGTAAAGCACCTGTGGGTCCACGGGAGCTCAGTTGACCTGCTTCTATAAATACACTGTAGTTTCAAGTTACACCGGCCGCCATTCAAACTGTTGGAATTTTTGTTTTGTTTTTACATTGTAGCTGTAGAAGTGAAAAACAACCTTTCAAAATCTTGAAATTGTATTGTTATTTTAATCACCATTCCGCTGTTATCATTAATACGTGAATTAAAGGGATAGGCTGATTTAAAATAATATTTTCAAATCTTATCATCGTCAATAAAAATAAAAACTATTTTTCAAATCAAAAGATTTGTGACAGCTTGTCTTTCATTTATTATTTGGATTGGATTACAGGGTTTGTGTCGCAACACTATGTCACGCACACAACACAAATAATGTAGCTGTGCCTCATTATGAACATTTACACAAATATTGAACATGAAATACAAGATTTTTAAAAATTCAGCAGACTAAAACATTAAAATGTCATCTTCAATATGTTTCTATTCCAGAAAATATTAACTACACCATTTCAAAATTGCTTGTTATCCAACTAAACTACAGGAAAGAGGTGGAAAAACATAGTGAAACCGAAGAACAGAAGAAGACACTATAGCGCTGTAACAGGCCTGAGCTCACTGTGGTTTGTTTCACAGGCCACACAGACATAGAGGACCCTCATTGATCACGGAGCGAGGCCGTGTCTGAGGACGGAGCACGGATGGACTCCTGCTCACTGTGCAGCAGAGAGCGGGCGGCTGGCTGTGCTGCGGCTGCTGCACTCCCTCCATGCTCCTGTAGACAAGGAGGACTGCTGCGGAGACAAGCCCCTCAGGATAGCACAGATATACGGTCACCAGGATTGCGTTCAGTTCCTTCAAAAGTATACAAAGCGGCTATTTTATATATATCTTTCTAAGTTAGAAGTCAGAATCTGGCTGGTTTTCACAGCTGAGCGTCCTTGTCCATTTTCCACATGTTGCAGGGCAGAGGTTGAGAGCCAGGCCTACCGCGAGATGGCGGCCCAGAAAGGGATGTCATTGGATGAGACAGATGAGGAGTGGGCGGAGCATGGCAAAGAAAACAAAGAGAGAGGATCTCAAAGGCCCATTTCACCATCACTCAGCAAACAGTAAAACAAAAATGATCTCTAAATTCAGGGTAATGTTTGTTGTTTCTACAGTGCAGTAAAAAGTATATATAAAACATACAGTATTATTCTGGGCGCACAGTCAGCACTTCCATGGCCACACCCATAACAGGGGTGTCCAACGCATTTTAGCTCAAGGGCCACATGCAGCCCAATTTAATCATAAGTGGGTCTGTACCATTAAAATCATATACACACTTCACATCTACTCTTCCTCTCACCAATACCAAGTGGTATGGGCTCCCCTAGTGTCCTGGCATTGCAATTGCAGGTCAATTGTGATTTTTGCACTTTGCAAATCCATCCCGGGGCCGGATTGGACACTCTGGTGGGCCGGTTCTGGCCCGGGGACATATGTTTGGAACTGTGATGCTGCTGCTGCTAAAAGAGTCTGACACATGACCTATACAGTGATTCTGCCCAATGTACCTTTAAAGTATAGACAGATCTGAGTTGATGTTCACTACGACACTGTCATGGTGCCCTCAGTCTTGGTTGCTGGAGCCTGCAGAGCCGGGGAGAAGGATATGTGAAGAGTAAACAACGGTGCTGCATATTTAAATAAACCCAGTGACTATTACACTTACTTCTTTCTTGAAAAGCTTCAGCAGTGCGTCACGAACCTGTCAGAGTAGGAGTAGAACATATCAAATGACATGACACTGCCCGTTCGTTGTATTCGCTGCGTCTCATTCGATGCAAATAAATATCTATATGTTGCAAATGTTTCTCCTCAGATGGTCTGTCGAATGTCACTTCTTTACTGAAAGCATTTCAAAGCCGCCTTACCTGTCTGTCCCCCAGGCACGATGTCAACAGGATGAAAACCCCCTGTAAATGACAAGACTGCGGTTACTGCGCAGAAACACTGAAGTGGCTCAGAGGTCAAGTGGAAGACGAGGTGAGGTGAGGTTTACCTGGAAGGTGTTCAGCAGGATGAAGGCGTAATTACACATGTAGGCGATGAACCCAGAGGAGAGGTCGAGCGCCAGGACACCAAACCCAAAGAGCCAGGTGACAGCAAAGATGGGGGTTAGAAGAGTGACGGTCCTCAGGACAGATTTGGCCACCGACTTGGCCTTGTTATGATTCGGTTCTGACAAATGAGGCTGAGTCACGAACGTTATGATGACTACAAACATGGAGACGGTGTTGACGCAAAGGATGATACCGATGGGGATGACGAAAGTGTGGATGGACCCCCTGAGAGCGCCTCTGAAAACCAGCCAACAGGTGTCGCTGGTGAAGTACTGGCCCTCGGCGCCACCGTCGTTGGCGAGAACCGTGGCGGTGACGATGCACAGGGGACACACGTAGCCCAGTACGACGCAGAGCTTCAGGTAGTTCTTCTTGCTCAAGGGGTGGAAAAGGAAAATGGCCTGGTGGAGGAGCATGCAGCTCAGACACAGCATCCAGAAGAACATGGACAGGTAGGAGAAATGCTTCAACACCACAAAGACCTTACACCAGACCAGTGAAATCTCACTGGGCTTGCGAGACGCCAGAAAACAGCCGTTTCCGACCAGCAGGCACACGGAAATGTTAATTAGGGCAGTTTGGCGCAGATAAAGCGTATTGGTCCTAACAACAGCTCCCCAAGTGGCCACTGTTATTATGATGGTGATAACCAGAGACAAGACAGAGAGGGACAGTCCTACGAGGGTGATCTGAGTCATCCCCGGGAGCTGCATTGGATCCTTGGCCATCAGAACCGCAAACGAGGACAAATGGCGGCAAACGCAGTGTCCGTACTCCGCAGGTCCTTTCCACTCACACCCACTCGGCGACCATTGCCGGGTGGCGTTGTCCCAATAGACGCACTTCATGGCGACGTTGCGAGGCCTCTGCCTGAGCAGCGGGAACTTGATGTCGACCGTGACCGAGGCGGAGTGTCTCCTCTGCGTGGTGGTGGACACGATGATGCTGTTGATCTTGTACTCCTCGTCTTGGTGCGGTAGATAGTTGTCCAGCTGCTTGAACCCGGTGGTCGTCACGTCGTCGTCGTCGGAACTGTCGAAATCCACGGTGACGTTGAACGCAGTGTTGACGCATCTGGACCCTTTGTTTTTCCTGCACACGGCCACCTGGATGTTTCTGTTAACGCTGCTGCTCTTCATGTTTGCCATCTCGATCAACCTCTCCACAGAGCTCAGGTAGAGCTCTCCCAGTGTCACGTTGTCTTCGGCGGTTTTCTCCGTCCATGACTTCTCAAGAGACTTTTCCATCAAGTTGCTGGACGAATACAGAAAGTCCTGGGGAGAGACACTCGTCAACCAGCCGGTAGTATTATCGTAACGTATCAAAGAGATGGTCCGATACCTACACTCGCCGCACTTTCACTGAGGATGACATTTGACTTTTGGCTCAGGGTTCGGAGAATGTCGACGGATGTCTTCATGTTGGTGAAGGAGTTGATGGCTTGTGTGTAATTGGTGACGTTCTTGAACCGGTGAAATACCAAGGCGGCATTTTCGTCCTGAGAGCCGATTCCAATGTCAACAATCTGGAATGGCAGTGATGCGAAATAACAGGCAAATCATTGTGATAGAAAATAATTTATTATGCGTGTTAAAACTTGCAGTTCACAGGGTGGCCACTTGAGGCTGGCTCCCCATAGACTCCCATGATAAAATGGTCCCCTATAGAGGTGAATTCAACACTTCTTAAAGCCTCGTAAAATCTCTGGTTCCGGTCTTCGTCAGTCACAGGATGAATTCCTCCGTAACTGGTTTATTTTCATTCTATCGAGCTTTAAAATTGTGAATAATTGAGGGCGTGGCCTCTTGAGTGACACCAGGGCCGACCTGGCAGGTCTTGTGGATGCTGTGTGAGGACCATGAGTTCACCCCTAGCTCTACCTGTGCTCCACCTCTTTGCCCATTTTAGGATGAACCAGGAAGTAGGAGGAGTTGACAAGCGAACTGCCCACAACGAGCCTCATCGGCACTCTGCAGATACCGATGGGTGACGTCACGGACGCTACGTCCATCTTTGTATGCAGTCTGTGGTTCTGCCATGGGCAACACTGAACTACACCACAAGATGTCACCAGAATGCACACACTGTAACTTACAATGATATGATGAACGTTTGTCTCACCGTCGAATCTCGCAGCAACGTCGCCACGTCCAGGTTTACACACTCTGCGTCCTCCTCTCCCCACATGGAGCTGGAAGGATGAAGGCAAGGTACAAATTACAATCATTCATTCATCATTCAACTGATGTTACGTCTGGGGAAAAAAATAAAGCCGGATTATTGTTGCCTGACTGGGGAACGTAAAAAAGCTGCACGTGCACCTATGGCTGCATTTCCTCCGTCTTCTCCCGTCTGAGTTCCTACACTTTAACTCTGCAGTGAACCCAGCTTTGGTGTCATACCAGTCTCCTTCAGTCGAACAGTACTGGTCACCCACTGTTATAGAGAAAAACAAATGAGTTAATACATACAATTAAAAATAAATAAATAAATAAATAAAAGAAATGTGGACACTCAAATGAAACCATAAAAGATTGAATATACAGTGTTGGACCATGGTGTCAGAACTTACTGTCTATAAAATTGATATTAACCGTAGCTGCTCTGGTTTGATTGCGCCTGTTCTGAAATGTGCATGTGAGCGTGGCCGTGGTCTGCCTGCAGTCCAAAGTCGTCTCCACTGCATAAACAGTCGTTTTCTGTGAGTCGTCTGCAGAGATCACAACAAACACAGCTCGTCACTGCAAGTTCACCCCGTTGTAAAAGAACGGGAGAAGAGGTTACACGCAGGGAGCGGTCACCTACGGCGAGTTGGGAGAGAATCCAGCGCCGCTCTGATGTCAGGACTTGTCCAGCTCACGATGTAGTCCTCGTCAGAGCCTCTTATTTCACACCTGCCTCGGAGCAGCAGCAAATCGTCCGCTCCCTTACAGCGTGGAAAGGCAGGGAGCGTGGCGATGTAAATGTCGGGCAGGAGAGCGACGTCCAGCACGGCGCTGGCTCTGTGGATGATCGTGCCCGACTTTAAAGTCTGTTGGTAAACACACGAGTACTCTCCTGAGGGAAGAACACAAACATGAATGAGCGTTCAACCCTGAACTTCTTTCTGCTGCAGTTCCCTCAGCAATAGGTCAATTCAATTTTTCACATTGGATTTTGGATTTAAAGGTGCAGTGTGTAGCATTTGGTGACATCTACGGGTGAAGTTGCATTTTGTGTCCATCACCGTGCCCCCTCCCATCCCAGCATGCGGGAGAGCCTCAGTTGCCATTCAAGCTCAAAAGATGCAATCTGGGCCAGAGTAAAAAACAGGGTGGGCCCCATACATTAAAGGGCTGATTTGAGGGTAATGTAAAAAGCAAGTCATACATTGAGGTGAGTATACATTCGTAAAAATGTCTCAATATAATTGTTTTTTTGTTTTTTTTAACAAATTTAGACTGACAAAAATGTATGGAAATCTCACACACTGCACCTTTAACTGACACCAGTTTGATGATTGTTGGGGCATAAATGTGATCATTGGAGAGAGAAGATGATAGAAATGTGATCGAAGGTAATATTTGGCTAATGACTTGTGTCATGATCTGGCACTACATGAATTGAAGTGACTTCCAAATGAGTTGCAATACCACAAGTAGCCACTGGGATAAATAACGGCAGTCACGCTCTCCTACCACACCCATGAATGTCACGTCGCGGCGTATCCAGTCATCTGGGTGGCGGGGTATTTCTCCCAGTGCACAAAGGAATGAATGAATGAAGGTAAACAATGAACATTGAAAAAGGTAAATCAAAGAGAGCCATTCACTCTCCCTCCCTTGTAAAAGGTGCTGCCCACATTACCCACAATGCAACTGGGCTGAAGCTCTGGTTGCGGCTCCTCTCCTCTGTGTGGCATCATTTACCTGGTCTATTTGGTGTACAAAATGTCTTATTGTGTACAAAAACATTTGATAGCACTTCCTTTGAGTACCGTTCGACTGTGTATGTGCTGTTGTGTGCGCGCGTGTTCTTCCCGTCTGTACTGCCGCTGTGGGAAGAATAAAGGTACATTTCATCTGATCTTACCTCCCCACATCTCCGAGACGTTGGCCAGAGTGAGGCTGCTCGTCAGCGCTGTTGACCATATGCTCGCCTGCGTCCCCTCGTTTATGTCCAGCACTTTCCTGTCGTGTCTCCTCAGCTCCCAGCGAGACGCCACCTTCAGATCCTCCCGTGTGGAGCACTGCACCTCCTGCTTGGATCTGTAGCTCACCGGGTTCTCCGGCATCGTCATACTCACGACACCTGTGACAACAGTTACACACAGGGCTCAGGGGGGTGAGTGCCCGAAGGTGACCGAGGCCACGTGACCTCATCGTGACCTTTACCCGTGCTCTCTATGTTGAACGTGGCCGACAGACTTTTCGACAGAGCGTTGGATTGGTCGATCAGGTCCTGCTGATTCAACCTCTCAGCGACCACCAGGACGAAGTTTGCGGTCACGCTCCCAAAACTTGAGAGGGAAGATGAAAAGAAGGGTGAGGCGATTAAAGACAGAGCCCGGGGGGAAGTAATAACAAAAAGATATTTATTTGGAATCAGGGGAGAATCACCTGTAATTTGTTAACTTGAAAAAGTCAAATGCCCGAAAGGTACTGAAGACTTTTTTCATCTGTTAAACAAGATGTCGATCATATAGTGACACACTTCAGTATGGTGTTGAAATGTGTGTATATATATATATACACACACACATATATATGTGTGTGTATATGATTATGTTTATATGATTTTTTGGAATTGTTGAAAATGTTACCATCTCTGTTAATCTAGCATCACAGTCCTGAAATGCCTTTAACCTCTTATCTGCCAGACAATCGAGATAATCTTTATTCTTTATGTTCACGGATCCACTGACAACAACTGTGGAGAGGAGAGAGAGAGAGAGAGAGAGAGAGTGAGTGAGTGAGTGAGAGGGTGACTGAGAAAGGACAGACTAGTAAGAGGGATGAGAGAGGTGTGCGAGAGAGAGTGAGTGAGTGAGAGGGTGGAGTGTGTTCTTCAAACACAAGCACATACAAGGACAAGTGAGGAGAGTGAATACCTGTGTCCTCTGAAATGCACATGTGGGCGGAGTCTGCGGCGAGGACGCACGCGCGTGAGCCACAGCACGAAGAGTCAGACAGACACAGCTTCTCAGTCCATTCGTACCCAGACTCACACCAGCACTCTGTCCCACCTGCGACGGGCTGACAGGCTGACAGAGGGAGACAATACACAAGTTTAATATATAATATATATATATAAACAAATTTTAAAAAGTAATTTAATGTTTGAGACATCATAGGATGATTCACTTGTTGTTTTTTGCATGTCTTTGATGTCCACCCCGGAGTGACTCGTGAAAGTCCTCAGTATCTTGGTCAGGTTTTGAAGCACGTTTTCGTCGATCGTCACTTTGACGTAGTACATTTGTGTTGAGGCGACTGCAACACGCAAAACACACGAACGCCACAACTTCAATGTACAGCAATGAATGTTTTTCAAAATAAAGAATAGAATATTTTTGGTCAATTTTTTTTTTCATTTTTCATCCTGAAAAAGAATTTCATTTCAATTTTCCTTTCAGGTGTTTCTTTTCACTTTCATACATTTCGCGATTTAAATATTTATACGTCCGTTTACCTGTTGCACCCGCCTGTGAAAGAAAAAGGAGAATGATTAATAGGACCATTTGAAAACGAAATAAATTGCTTTCATTTGAGCGGTGATGTCATGCGACTGTCAAACCTGACAAACGCTCAGCTCCAGGACGCAGAGAAATAGCAAAGCCCACATCCTGCTCGTGTAAACCCTGTAAATAACAATCATATAAAACAAGGTCATGGTGGAAACTCAATCACCAATTGATTAGGTACAGCCATTCAGTCTGTCGCCAGTTTAAGGTTCAAATGAAGATCAATATGAGCTGATCCCACCTGTTGGCTCCCGCTCAGGTCGGTGGAGCCTCCTGACTGCAGCTCCTCCGGGTCAGTGTGAGTGATGGAGCTGGAGGAGGATGATGCTGCAGCCGCTCACCAGGAAGTGAACCGACCAACACAAGACACACACACAGTGTGTTTGCAACTATCAGTTAGTCATCTGACTGATTTGATCAGTCATTTGACTGTCAAACATGGCAAGGCTCAGTGGTCAGGTCGTCAGCTGCATAACACACACACACACACACACACACACACACACTGAAAGCTTGGGTTTCTACAGAACATGTTGCAGTGTTGGTTTATTCAAATGAACCAGTGAATCCAACAGGACCAACAACATCATGAGAAGCGACTCATTCACCAAAGATGTAAATGTGCTGCGCCAGTGAACATGAACCTATTTGAATAATAGTTAGGTCATAAGACCCTTCCACATTTAAGGACCTATTAAATCAACTGTAATAGTTTAGTTAAGAAAATAAAACTAATTAAGTTGATCCATTCACCTCAAATGTGAGGTTTTATCCTAATTGTTAGTTGATGTTAAATGTTGAGAGGTTATTTATTGAAAGGGTTGTATGGAACATTTTGGAGCTTCTCACACACTACTGCCATCTACCAACATTAAAACACACGAATGACCTAATTAATGCTTCTAGTGAAGTTTTCAGATGTAGAAAAATGAGAAAATAAAACGATGGAATTAAAATGCACAACTTTTTATTTGATTTGATTTCTTCTTAGAAAAGTTGTTTTCTTCAATTCTGGGCGAGTTACGACCGAAGTCCCCACATTACATTCATAGAGGTGTAGTGGAGTAAAACAACACTTGTGTACATACAGGAGAGTTCAGTGGACACTGATTCTCAGGATCACCTGAGGTGGTCGGGTACGAGATGAAAATCATTCACGTGGTCATCGGTCAAATGTCGAGGTTCAGCTGCACATTTACATATGAACACGAGACGCGTGGCAGAGCTTTCACAGTGCTGCAGAGTTGAAATGTACAAATGTGAGTGACTGAGGTTAACCGTCCACAATCTTTGGCTACCTGATTGTTGTGAAGTGCTTTTCCAGGCATTACACGGCTGTTTCGTGCTCCACGTAAGGCATCGGGGGCTCGGGAAGAAAAGACTCCGCCTCCTCCTGCGATGACCCCTCCTCTCTCTGTAAAGGCGAGCCGTTGCTTTCTTTACACAGAGGAGGCTGCGTTTGTTGTGACGAGAGCTGAGACAATCATTTCAAAACACAATGAGGGTGGTACAATATGGAATCGACAGGAAACATCGAATCAAACTCATTTAAAGTTGAGATAAGTTGTCATTAAACCTCAAAAGATGGTTTGTTCATCCACTTTGGCCTATTGTAAAAACATGGCAGCTCCCATGGGGAGGACCCGCTCCGGATGAAAATATACATTAAAGGGCTCATTCCAGTGGGGGTGGTGATTATACCTCCGTGAAAATCTCAGAGTATAATTTCACCAGATAAAGTGACCAAAAAAAGAAAAGACCAGAATTTTACACACTGCACCTTTCAGACTTAAAACTCCAGAATGCTGCCACCTACAGTCTGATATGACACACTTCACCATGTTGTTGAGTTTTGTGCAGCAACACTAGAAAAATGATCACATACTTTTTATGATTATTATTGTTAATATCATTATTATTATAATTATTATTGTCTCTCAGTGGTTGTACTCACAGTCTGTCCCAGAGGAGTCACACAGCACAGCTTCTTCTTCATGTGATCAGGAAGGAAAAACAGAAGTTTTCCAATCAGAGGGAAAATTGTACCTGGTGTCACATCCTCTTCTTTCATGGGACCTGCGGGGAGAACATGCATGGAAACATTTAACACCGGGGCGGAGGGGTCCAGACTTTTCTCACCGAGGGGCCACAAACAGAAAAGTAAATAAAAGGTGCTTCAAAAGGCAGCGGCTCTGTCCACTTAGCCACTGCAGTAAGCAAAGCACCACCCGGTGTCCGAACTAAGAAGTACAATCAAGTCAAGCGCACATTTCATGGGGGCCACATTCCAATATTTGTTCATTTATTTTAAATGTACTACCAGCCAATTAAAATGGTTCACGGGTCGCAGCGTTTCTGCGCGGGTCAATTACAAGTGTCTACAAGCGACTCGTTTGGACACGCCCATTTTAGAGCAAGATTAAAGTGACTTTCACAGGAGGTGAAAGTACAATGGTATAAAACCTCTCCCACCTGTGAGGACGCTGATGATGAGGCCGATGAGAATGACGGTGAAGCAGTTAAAGGCCGAGTACCACATGTACGACAGCGAGTAGAACCTCTTCAGTCCAGACGGTCGACTGAGGAGAGAGAGGATTCACTTGGGAAGTGAAAACACATTACAATCACGCACACACACACACACACACACACACAGTGGTGTTCTATACCTCAGGGTGACATTGCTGAGCGCGGTCTGAAAGGCGGCGGTCGTGTTGTGCGACAGGTCGACCCGGCAGCCCGGCGGCAGCGGCCTCGGCCCGGGGCTGCGGGACAAGATGGTTCCTATGCCGAGCCAGAACGCCACGGACAGACCGGCGCCCAGACCTGCCAGCGCCCCCTGGATCCAACAGGAGAAGGAAAAGACACACACACAAGCAGGGTGGTGATTTGAATAGTGTTCACCAAAAGGTCTCCATGGCCCAAGCCCCCTTATGAAAATCAAGATGAACAGTCGTGACATAACAAGCTCTATAAAGTCTCATGACATTGGTGCCACTCACCGTGGCGTTGGCCCAGGGGAAGAACATGCCGAGAGAGAAGAGGCCGAGGATGGGGCCGCCCACCATCCCGAAGATTTTCAAAGCCACCTGGAATTCAGAAGGAACCATTCACAATGTAAACAAGAGTTACAGCGAGACCCTCAATGGTCCGAGCAGTGACCTCACCTGTAGAACCGAGTCCCCCATCAGGTGCGTGAGATAGGCCATGGCCAGACACAGCAGCCCATAGGACGCAGCTTCACGTGAAAAGAAATCATTTTTCATTGGTCAGAATTGTGCAAATTCCCCCCAAAAATATATACAATGAGAAATGACCCACACATGAAACCGACCCTTGACTGTACTGTACCCTGATATGTTTAATGTTATAATACTAGATATGCATTGGGAGCGGCAGTGGGTTCGAGTCCCGCACAGCCCAAATGTGGAGTGGGGGACTGGTGGCTTGGAGATGAGCCAGCTCCTCCTCCTGGCCGCTGCCGAGGTGCTCTTGAGCAAGGCACCGGAACCCCCAACTGCTCGGGCCCCCTGGCTCTGACATCCCTCCCCTTGTGCATGATTGTGTTGGATGTGTGTGTACTTGTGTGTCTCAATAACTTCGTGTGCAGCATGTAAAAAAAACAACAACACACAAACAAACAATGCATGTAAAAATGAATAACAGAGGGAAACAAATGTCATTTCCCCTTGGTGGGGATTCATAAAGATAATCTTAATCTGAAGTCTCACCTAAAGCTTTGGACAGCCTGATGGCCGTGTTCTCCGTCATGGCGGGAAAATGTGGTTTGATGAGATCTTCCATTGTGACGGTGGCCAGCGAGTTGAAGGCAGAGGAGATGGTGCTGAACAGGAAACACACACACACACACACACACACACACACACAAAACAAGACATATCATTCACACCAGCCCTTCATAGTTAATGTGGGAGAGCAGATTTACAGTCGTGTGGTCAAATAGAAGAGGACAGAGTGGCACCTGAGCGCTGCACTGAACAAACACGCGACAAAGAGTCCAGGCAGACCAGGCAGACCCTCCAACATGTCCATCACAAAGTACAGCACCATCTGTGGAGGAGAGGCACCGAAGACAGGGGAGAGGCGACATGAAGTGCAATCCCCTGTGTAAACAGCAGAGGGCAGCAGAATCCATATTTGATAGGTGAATGGGGAATGGATTATGAGCCGACCAGTTTCATGACAGTGAGTCACAAACGAGCTCTTTGCAGAGCTTTGCTGGTAAGAAACTTTTTTAGAACTTTACTTTGACCACAGTAAAACAACAAGAAAACAGGAAAAAGGAAATCCTCATTACATCCTCAGCAAACATGAAGCGAGGGGCTCAGGCTCAGACTTAGAGTCAGAGTCAGAGTCAGAGTCAGAGTCAGAGTCAGAGTCAGAGTCAGAGTCAGACTCAGGCTCAGAATTAGACTCAGACTCAGAGTCAGACTCAGACTCAGACTCAGGCTCAGACTCAGGCTCAGACTCAGACTCAGACTCAGACTCAGGCTCAGACTCAGCCTCAGCCTCAGGCTCAGGCTCAGACTCAGACTCAGACTCACGGCGTCGCTGGAGGACAAAGCCAGTTTATTGGACAGATCGTCGCCACAGTAACGTGCAAACATGACCAGGCCTATGATGCAGCTGAGGGCCAGAGCCAGCTGCAGAGAGGGAAACACCATGTAGCACGACCTGCACACACACACACAGTGTAAAGTACATATTAGCAATGATGAGAGAGCAAATATAGCTGACTCGTGTTTGTGACTGTACAATATTTGTCATTTGATCCTGTAGATTTAACATAGTGATGATGATGCTGAGTAAGCAAACTTGGATACTAGTTTTCAATGAGGCAGTAGCGCGTGTTATAAGTCATATGTAGTGTTATAATTAGGAAGTACAATCCAGTAAAGCCCACATTTTATGTGGGCCACATTCCATTATATTTTTTTTGTTGTGGGCCAGTTAAAATGGTTTGTGTGCCGCAGTCCGGACACCGCTGCTTTACACTGAGGAACAATATCCACCTGTGGATTTAACATAGTGACCATGTTCTACCCGGCAACTGTCGACACAACAGCAGTGTGTTCACCTGACGGCCTCCTTCTCTGTGCGGGCGCTGAGGTATCTCTGCACCTGAGTCTGGTTGACTCCGTACAGCGACAGCAAGAGGAAGACTCCGCCCACACCCAGAGTCCAGAAGGTGTGTCTCTCCGTCGGATCCGGATTCAGACTGAAACAAACAAATGTGTGAAATGAGATGTTGAAATACAGCGTCGCTGTCGCGGACCGCTTTGGTTTTACAGCTCATAAAACTAAGCAGTGGATCCGGATCCTCCTCCTCCTCCTCCCGGACTTACTCGAGACCAGAGATCCGGTTTCCGTCCCAGACTTTCCTCCAAACCTCCGACACTCCCCCGGTCTTCTGCACCCCCACCACGATGACAGCCAGCTGCCCCGCGAACATCACGACCGTCTGAAACACGTCCGTCCAGATGACGGCCTTCAAGCCGCCCTGTCAACACAACGTTCACACTTGAAAGGATGAAATCCTATTCTTTTATTTACACGACTGTTTCTTTCAAGGTGGCGCTGTGTGTGGGAGTGTGACTCACTAGTGTTGTGTACAACATGCACACGAGTCCAGTGGCCAGCACGGATCCCCACAACTCGAAACCAGTAACTGAGGGAAAGCACAGGCTCAGTCAACCAGCAGATCCCATCAAGTCAGACTGGAGCTGTGGGTGTCTCTTACCTGCATTCAGTGCAAAGGCGGGAGTGTAAACACACACCCCCATATAGATCACCTGCAGAGCAGAGAGGACACCACGGATCAGGGACTTTTCAAAATCAAACAGTATATATATATATATATATATATATATATATACAGTGTATGTAAAATACAAAAAAATGGGAGTTGAAAATAAAATCATAAGAGGAAAAGAAAATCTGATAACAAAGTTAATAACAAGTATATTTTGAAAATAGTAATAGTAATACTAAAAACTAAAAAAATTACAGAAACCTTGAAAAATATTCCGCTTTGAATTAAAGGTCCAGTGTGTAAGATTTAGGTGGAAATATTTCCTTCTCGTGATTCAAATACAAAATAATTATACATTGAAAAAAACAACATCTTAAAGTTCAAACCGCTGTTTGTTCTTGCCCTGAACTCACCATCTGACAGATGAAGGTCAAAGTCCCACAGATCCGCACGGCTTTGCTGAAACGCAGCTCAAGATACTGTGAGACAAGGGAACATGTTACGATGGAGAACACACCACAGACATGGCATCATTTAAAGGTGCAGTGTGCAGAATATCTGGCAGTACAGAGCATGATTAACAATAACATCATTCACTTAATAACAAAAGCATCAGCGCAAAGAAGAGTATCTTCCATTTCTGACCATTATCATTCCCAAATCCTACACACTGGACCTTTAAATCCTATAGAAGTGGAGAACCTGATAGGCGCTGGCGAGCCGCAGTCTGTAGAAGACCGGAATGAAAACATGGGCAGGAATGAACAGTCCCAGGACGTAGGCACAGCCGATGAACCAGTACTGAGTCCCGTGGGCGTAGATCTCCGCCGGCACGCCGATGATGGCCACGGCCGACTGGAAGGAGGCGATGAGCGACAGGGACACGGGGAGGCAGCGCATCTTCCTGTCGGCCATGAGGAACTCCTGAGTGGTGCGCTGGTGGCCACCGGACAGGGCGTAGTACAAGCCGATCCCCATGGAGGCGGCGAGCAAGACGGCGAACACCACGTAGTCCACGGGGGCGAAGTGCTTGTGGTAGGACGGGTCCATGGCGGCTGTTTCCCTGCGGCGGCTGGAGAAGGTCTTGTCCTCCCTCGGATGGCGGAGAAACGACCACGTCCACACCCATGGGTCAGGAGAGAGCAGCAGCCTGAGAGACAGACACAACACAGATTAAACCAAGGGCGTCGGTTTCATGTCAGTGAGGCAGATTCAGTCAGTTCAATCGCAGGCCATCACTACGCACATTAAAACCCAGGGCCAAACTATGGCCCCCGACGGTCCTCGGATACAAGTGAACAATCCAAAACGCTCTTGGCATTTTGTTAAAGGTGCAGTGTGTACGATTTGGTGACCTCTAGAGGTGAAGTTGCATATTGAGTCCGTCACCTCACCCTCACCCTCCTGAACATACAGGAGAACCTGTGGTCGACTTCAGTTGTCATTAAAACTCAAAAGATATTTAGTAAGTCCACTCTGGGCTACTGTAAAAAAATGGCGGCCCCCATAGAGAGGACCCCCTCCTCATGGACATATACATTCATGGGCTCATTTAAGGGTGATGGGGAAAAAAAGAATACATTTAGGTGATGGTAAATTCATGAAAATGTCAGTATGAAATTGTTTTGTAATATTTTTAGAATTGACAAAAATGACCGAAATCTTACTCACTGTACCTTTAATTATCAAGAATAATGGACTGTTCATTTATTTCGTTAACTTTAATAGTGGCCTTTTGTGTATTTCTCTGGAAAAAGTTCGGGCCCCCCCCCCCCCCCCACCACCCACAGTAAATCAGGAGCCAAGAAGAGTCCAACCACAGA